>OZ007568.1:36995359-37135359 GCA_963931925.1 Onchidella celtica
TCAAAATTATGCGCAAATGAATCTTAGCCTTTGTATTTTAAGGGAGAAAACAGAGAATGTGTTACGCACGAGACAGCTAGCGACTCCAGACAAGCGCGATGTAGATTCGTGAAATATTCAACTCAAATCCTTTTCAGAACGCTCGTACTATTGTCACGATCACGTGCGTGAAGATGGTCACGACCACGTGTGTGATGAGTACCTAACTTATTTACCTTTCAAATCCAGCTAACAAGCCAAGCAAGCAGACCAGCGATCAACGGACACATGGAGTGAGATTTAAATTAAACGATATTTAATTATAAATGCATGACAAAACTTATGTCAAAACATTCAACTCATGATAATCACATACATAATCACAAAAACAGATACTTCAAATTTACTCTTGGGGATCATGGCTATTATCTATTCCCCGTTTCACATCTAGATCTAATCCCTCTGTCTATAAACTTAACTACGTATACTTAATAGTCTCTGTCAACAGCTGCCCTCCTCGTTGATGCAGTTTCACTTCTCCAGAGTTCACACAATCCTTTCTAGATCTTTAATTTCGACGATAAAAGGGGAAACAGACGCCCCTGGCTTCACACAAATAAGAACACACAGTTCACACCCGCCATCGTAGATTACTTGTTCCTTGAGGGGTTCTCGACATCCCGTCCTCAAGACTCTTCAACTTGCAAACACACAGCACCCCGACGGTTCACACCCGCCATCGTAGATTCACGAGCTTCTGATGGGTTCCCATCCTATCATTAGAACTCCTCAACTTCTGGTCCCCATGGCACGACCTTCCACTTGTCGCCCGGACCGATTAAATTCTTCTTATTGGGAAATAAATGTGAACATCATGGATCCCTCACACACCTAACACTTCTGGTCCCCACTGGCACGACCTTCCACTTGTCGCCCGGACCGATAAATTCTGCGTCTTCCTTTAGGAATGAATAACTTGGGAACCTTCATAGATTCCTCACATACATGACACCCCTGGTCCCCATGGCACGACCTTCCACCTGTCGCCCGGACCACTTCTCGCTGCGTCTTCCTTTAGGAACGAATAATTTGGGAACCACGTGTGTCGAGCTTCTCCTCTACTTATACTCCCGAGGTTTTTACACACGCGACTAGTTTAAAGCGAGTCGTGTGTATCTATCCACGCTCGTCAACAACTTTAAACTCCCCTTCTCCCCTACTAAGTTTACCCCCTCTATACTCGTGGCGTACAACGTCATCAACCTTAATCGTGACACTATTAAACCTTGCTGCGTAGGTGCAGCTTGAAAAAACAAATGCCTTTTGAAGTATTGAAAGTGAATATTCTTTTCCAGGCGTTGAAGCGACTTGCTCTGTAATGTGTCGTTACGTATTTTCCGATCTTCTGGCAGAATAGGTACGTGCCAGTTACACCATGACTGTCTTTGTCAGCCTGGGTTTCACATTACTTGGTATTCAATTGGAAATATCACGACTCATCCTGATTGATGTAAGAATGAAATCTGTCAGGGCCATGTTTCAGTTGACGAAAAAGGTGATGACATTAATCAACATCTCTTCTATCTTTATTGATTTTATGTCATGGACACCTATTCTTCTCCGTTTTTCAAGCATACCTTTTGAGTTTTGGTAAAACAATGTCCAACAATAATCCTCACCTGACGGAGACTCCATCCTACGGAAGGTTGTAAATAAATGGTGAAGGGCTTGTTTTTTCGGGCTTTATCTATGTGCACCCACGGCAGTAACGAGCGCTTCTGTAAAAAGCGCTTGTCTGGGGGCGTTCAGCGCTTGAACTGAAGTGTTCTATTATAATTATAATAATGATCTCCCTAAGGGCTATGCCCAAGTCAAGACAATCATGGGACACGACTTTTTCTGTAGACCCACCCTTGAAATGTTTTGTGTTCAGCTTTATGTAATTGTTTTGTTTTGTTTTTTAAAAAAATATTTCATTTTGTAATCTGTCCTTGGGACACAACTTGATCCCCCCATTCCCACAATTATTTTCTGTGCGTCTATGAAATGATATGTGTTTATTTTTTTTTTTTAAATTCTTTTAACATTAGCTATGTTTTTTCGTCTAACAACTCATTTAAAGCAGTATTGAGAAATGGCCTGTCTCCTGACATTTTAATTACTTAAACACATTTTATTATCATCTCACTTAGATGTCTTTTAACTTACCAACACAATCATCTCTTACAATTTGTAAATGTCAAGGTTCTAACTCCCGCCAACTTTTGCGAAATAAAGGATTGAAGTTTCATGTGATCATAGGAAAAAATTTCTTTTTCGTAATGCTTACAACCTACACACCGAGGACATACAATGGAGGAGGCCGGTAGATGTAGTGTGTACTGTAGCGTGTACTGTAGCGTGTACTGTAGTGTGCAACTCAGTTCAGTCCAAACGTGGACATAGAACCTTGTCATTCCAAGGGGACCACTCCAGACCACACTGACATTCAATCGACGTTGTCACTCAAGAGCCAAACAGAAAGGAACTTTAGTAACACATATAGCTAGAAAAGCTGAAACTGGAGAAAAAAACAAACCAGACGCTTTTGTGTCGGTGATTATCAATAGTCGCACAAAACTCATAAAGCTTATAGTTATACAATTAGCAGTTCACTGGTGCCAGTCTTGAAACATCTGGGTCAATCTGACAAAACCAGGCTTAAGGTGAAATCCTCATACCTTTAAAAAAAAAATAAAAAATTTCCAGGACAATTTCAAGCAAAATTTTAAACTGAATTCTGAGAAACAGCTCTAAGCCTTCATAATAATGGGCAAATCTTAAATAGTAGAAACCAAGATTTTGGGGAAAAACCCAGCTGGTTGAATGTAGGTCAGCCATCAAATTGAGTGGTGAGTGGGGAAGGTGAGGCAAACAACTGGCCATGAGTAAAGCTCAGACTACTCATATCAACTGACTAGTACGAAATGCAATGTTTGTCTCATTTAAGAGCAAGTTTAAGGTCACAGAATGTGGACATTTTTGGTAAAATTGGTGAAGCATGTTTCCATAGACAATTATTTTCTCCTCTTGGAGGGGCTTTCTCAGGAATTTGGCCTTTCACCTCAAGGCCCGGTTTGTCAGACCCACTGGCATAATATGCATGTACTGATGAATAAACAATTACGATGTATCAAGATGTCTGCAGTTTACAAATAAATTTCAAATTCATAAACCAGTTAATTGAAGATAAAATGCAGTAACAGTTCTATGGCATAGTTAACATTATTTGCTATGGTAACATCATTTATTATACATTTATATTTATATATACATTATATATCGCCACCGTTCCCTCTGACCGTAGTAACTAAAATAATCGAAAAATCAGTTAAGTACATTCAAAGCCGCATTGAATGATCTTGGTTCTGGACTCCTAAGCTGAAAATGACCGAATAGCAAACATTAAAAAAAATTCATCCCAACAAGACCGGCTGTGCTAAAACAAAAGTTTTCTGCTTCTAGTGAAAAACAGCCAAAACCGATTGCAACAATTTTAAGGAACAGTGACAAATAAATAATTATGTTGTATAGATGAATAAATGCATCAAGATGAGTGCAGTTTAAAAATAAGGTTTACAATCCTGAACCAGTTAACCGAAGTTGAAATGCAGTAACAGTTCTGTAGTCTCGCAAACACCATTTGCTTTGATAACATGAATTACCCTAGATATGCATTATATTATCTTTCAAAAAAAAAAAAATTGATACCGAGTCAAAGGTCTGCGGGCATTTTGATTTAGCAGGAAAATAAGGTCAGTATCTGCAACTTCTAGACTTGGTCACAAATTATTCTATCCCCCCACCCCACCCTTAATACCTTTAAGACAAAAAGCCCAACTAACCCGAGTGAGACTCATTGCTCAATATTTCAACTGACAACCAAGAGTGGCATTGAAGACCCGCTTTTCCCCTTCGGTACGTCCGCACAACTTCTCTCAGACTTGGCCAAGGCACGGTTCTCCACGGCACAAAGTCTGGATAAATTCATATACTGTGCGAAATCGATACCGGCACAACTTCACTCACTTCGGCCGAGGATTGGTACTCCACAGCACAAAGAGGATATTTGTATATTGTGCCACATCCCTATCAAAATAGGGAAATAGGGAAACAGGAAAACTTCCCTCCAAATACCATATAAAAGTTTGTCGGCAAAATGGATTACACTCCCCCCCCCCTACCCCCCACCCCCACCCCTCCACCGTTTTTCTTTTCCTTTTCAAGTCAATGGCACTTGTTTTCATTCCACATTGACAGGAAAGTAAGTTTTCCTATCCCCAGACCTTTTAACTGTGACGCGAAACTTTACCAAACAACAATGAGGATGTAATAAAATGAAAAGCAAATGCAATTTACAACATTTCAAGTTTAGATATTTGTCACATTGCACTGGAGATCACAAAATACAGCCCAATTGGATATTATATACAGGTTCAATTTAGTGATGTATGTTACGAGTCTGGTCTGGGGTTATGAATTAATGGGGTTATGACTGCATTTTAAAATCGAGAGGTATTTTACTAATTAAGCTTTCGTACCATGCCACACACTAATAACAATCTGAATAAGTTTTTTTATCAACAGACCTGCAGGGCCACAAATTTTATTACCTTAAATATCCTAACAATTTTGTCTAAATTTCTTACATACTAAAAAGACAACATCAGCAGCATCAAATGAAAATTCAATAATATATCACTAGAAGTCTCCTCTAGATTCCTATAAGGTTAAGATCATTCTGACTCACTAACAATTTAAGTATGAATTATCTATCTCTCAGATATAGTCTGCCTACTATCTATCAAGCAAAATACTCATGTCTCTGGCGACAATGTCATCTCAGCTATTTGTGCCTACCGCTTATAATGGATCAAGCTCGTCACTACAAACTGACGTAGTTAAGTTAGATCTACTGGCAATCCCCAGCTTCATCCAGACAAATCAATCTCAATTTACATATGTGTATGCCAAACATTCATACTAGATCTAGTTGCAAGTTAATATACATCTTGTCTTGCATTCTTGGTTAGCACTTCTAGCAGATGCAGCAATCCTGTCCTACTGGAAAAATTACTTTCAGCTCCTCGTTCATTGTTGAATCAACAGACAAACACTTACACTTGGTCCCTGATAATGAATCAGGGAACAGTAGACAACAGCAGTGGGTAAATCATGCTGGAGCATATGGCACCATCGTAATGCCTATAATGGACATAGACATGGAAATAACAGTCTTCTGATTCTTCTGGCAGAATCACGCCGACGCCTGCACAGATGGAAATTTCTGTATGGAGTCCAGACCATAGGTGTGGCTACGCTTTTGTACTGTGCGGCCAGCTGCAAATTCCCGTCCAACTGCCTGGATTTGATTGGTGCATCCATCGAGCCCAGCTCGTAGTATTAATAGATTCTGCATGGAAGTCGGTCACGGCCTTGTACCAGAAACAGACAAGGTCGAATTAAAATGTCAAAACCATTACTAAAATCTCTAAACCCTCGTGCTTTCTACGTTTTATGTACGAATTTCTGAACGTGACTAAGCGTCTTAAACTATCTAACCTTATTCACCCCTTCTCTTCCCTCGTAAGAGTTCATCAAAATCACGGGGTCGAGAACTGCACCGTCACTCCTAACCCATCCATTTATTCTATCTTGCCCCACTTTCTTTCCATCTCTAAGAAAAAGTGTTACAAAAACAAACTGCCCATGAAAACAGTTCAAGGACACTTACGCTGGCTATAATCAACGAGACCGTGAAAAAAACAAGTCTCTTCTAATCGTGACCCAGCACGACATTTATAACTTTAACCTTGACATCCCCCACCCCAGTGGAAATTTTAAGAAAAATTTACACGATAGGATCCAAGAAACCACAAAGTTATTGTGGTGGGGGCTCAAGTACTACTGTAGAAAAGACAGCCTTAAGCTTAAGAACAAAAAATCTAACTAAGAACGTGCATATTGGATGGACAAAACGCATACAATTATTGATGCCACGTTCTATAGAATCTAGTCTATCGAAATATTCTTACTGCACACAATTAAACTTCTCACGAACATTTATAATAACAATGAGTATATCACTGTATACTGCTGAATTAAAGTATAACTACTATCAAACAATCAGGCCTTACTGAAGGAATAGGCTCATAATTATCTAGTCAACACACATAATTGCTGCTTATATACACATTCACAAACAATATATTGTTAATTAAAATACTGTGGTATCCAATGGCAGCAGTAGCTCTGGTAGCTTGGTTTGCCATGTCTCCATCTCATTGACCCGCTGACAAGGGCGTCAGGTTTGTCAGAAGTTCAGGTCACAGTCCGGAATGACGCTGGTGGAAAGAGGATATTCACAAAAAAGGATTGTAAAACTGGTTCATAAAGTAATGAACAAGATAAATGTGAATCCATCCACCGTCTAGAATTGAGGGGGAAAAGCACTATCCAACCCCAATACAAGACACAAAACTCTTTAATAGGAAACTAAATTAGACGTGACAAAACATCAGCTTGGGAATTGTCACCGCCAGGGATAGCGCGGATAAGAAACCGGTATTCCTGGAGTGCAAGACTCCATCTCGTTAATCGAGCATTTTTAGCCCTGTTAGCCTTCAAGAATAACAACGGACGATGGTCCGTTTCAATTATAAACTCGGACATGAGTAGATATCGCGAAAATGCGTTTACAGCAAAAATGATAGCGAGGCACTCTCGCTCGATAATTGCATAGCGGCATTCCCTATCTAGCAACTTGCGGCTGGCGTATAGACATGGCCGCAAGGTATCGTCTCGTTCCTGTAATAACACAGCTCCTAATCCCTTGTCCGACGCATCAGTGCGGACAATAAATATTTGGTTTATATCTGGAAGTATGAGAATGGGAGAAGTGGAAAACAATCGTTGAACGGTACGAAGTGTATCAGCACATTCGGTTGTCCATTTCACTTTATTAGGAAAATTCTTTCTTGTGAGGTCCGACAACGGAGCTGTAAGCGAAGAAAAATTTGGAATGAACTTCCTATAATAGTTAAGAAAGCCCAATAAACTACGAACTTCTTTCTTAGTTCGAGGGGGTTGGAGCTTTAAGATGGTAGTTATCTTCTTGTCATCAGGGGTCTGAACGCCGTGGGCAATTGTATGGCCCAGAAAATTAATTTCATTATATCCTAAAAACACCTTACTGGGTTTCGCCGTAAGGCCAGCTCGACGAAGAGCAATAAAAACTTGTCGTAGGGCTTCGAGGTGGCCCGACCAATTGGTTTCATAAATACAAATGTCGTCAAAATAGGATAACACGGAATCCATACCCTGGAGCAATATTGTCATCATACGGGCGAAAGTGGCAGGGGCTGTAACTAATCCGAAAGGCATATAGCGCCACTGCATAAGACCCAACGGGGTCTGAAAAGCGGTATATTGCTTGCTATTCTCATCAAGCGGAATTTGCCAATAGCCTTTGGAAAGATCAATTTTAGAAAAAATCGTTGCCCTCGCTAACTGCGCAAAAAGATTCTCCTGGTTGGGAATCGGTTCAGCGTCATATATCGTAACCTCATTAAGTTTACGATAGTCAATACAAAAACGCACTGTATCATCTTTTTTTTTCACTAATACGATGGGTGAGTTATATGGGCTCGTCGATCGCTCTATCACTCCCAGGTGAAACATGTTACGTACCTCGGTTATTATAGTCTCCTGTGCGTGCAGCGGACGCGGGTATGGTTTAACAAAAACGGGTATATCCGTCTTTAATCTTATAACATGCTGTACCAAAGAAGTATTACCTGGTAGATCAGTAAAGACCGTAGTAAACTCGTTAAGTAAATCTCTTATATCTTGTCTTTGCGATTCAGACAGATCTGGATTTATATTTACATCCGACGTATTTTCAGAAGATTGCAGCGCGGGGATTGAATGCTCTATCTTAATAGGATCATCATCGTCAACTGCAACTAAGGCCGCATTGGCCTGAGCAATCACATTTCGGCGATTATTCTGACGATTATCATCGTCGGACAGGTACTGCTTTAACATATTTATATGGAAGACTTTGTCCTGTCCCCGAATCTTGATAAGATAATTTACTCGAGAAAGTCTCTTTAGGACTTTAAAAGGTCCCTTCCATGTAAGAAGGAGTTTATTTTTCGTCTCCGGAAGGAGAACAAGAGTTTGGTCTCCGACGGCCAAGGTTCGCAATCGGCTACCTTGATCACGATATAGTTTATAAAGACTCGCATGCGCCGCAGAAGATTTTTGTGCGAGCTGACATGCGTTAAGAATTCGATGGCGCAAGTCTACAACGTATTGATATGCAGACCGCGTATCGTTGTCGTCGGTGTCTGATCCGGCGAATAAATCACGGAGTATGGCCATTGGACCACGCGGCTTGCGACCATACAATAATTCGAAGGGGGAAAAACCCGTCGATGCATTCGGTGGTTCTCGGTATGCAAAGAGAATAGCGGGGAGTTGTCGATCCCAATCACTCGGCTTGTCGGCCGAAACTCGCGCAAGCATAGTTTTCATGGTAGCATTCCACCGTTCACAGCAGCCATTAGACTGTGGGTGGTATGGAGATGTCAATCTTTGTTTAATCCCGACCAATTCCAAGACTTTCTTAAAAAGCTCAGAGGTAAACTGTGGACCTCTGTCCGATAAAATTTCAACCGGAAATCCAAGACGCGAAAAAATAGTAATAAGCGCTTCAGCCACATGATCGGCTGAAATGTCTTTTAGTGGAATGGCCTCTGGCCAACGGGTTGCGTAGTCAATGACAGAAAGTATAAAACGATGTCCTCTGTCTGACTTGTGTAGAGGCCCAACTATATCTACGGCAACGCGCTCAAATGGTCTGGAGACCATAGGCATCTCCTGCAGAGGAGCCCGCGATGCTCTCCCTTTAGGAGTACGTCTCTGACATACGTCACATGTTGATACGAACCGGTTTACATCTGCGTAAATACTGGGCCAAAAAAATTGCGATAGTATTCGAGACTTAGTTCTGGCCTTTCCTTGGTGACCCGCCAAGGAAGTGTCATGCGCGAGACGAATAATGTCGCGACGAAAAGATCTTGGTACTACAAGTTGCATAACGGCCTCTCGCTTATTCCGAAAATTACGATATAATAAGTCATCTTTAATAAGAAACTTAGAGGTATCCGGCGCTGTAGGATCAACTTTAGTAAACAAATGTTTCAATGTGGGGTCTGAATGTTGCTCATCATGGAATGCACTAGACGTTATGTTTACTTCAATAGTAGGGTTACTCAATGCACTGTCTGCTTGTCGACTCGATTGTAGGCGTGTTGTCGCACAAGCAACACTCTCATCCTCAGTCAAATTTCCAAGTTACCGATAAGAAACTTATTTACTTGAGGTACATTCCCTATGATTACATCAGCCACTGGATTAGGCAGTACACATGCGGTAACAATACCTGTGAGAAAAGGTGTATCAATATAAACTTCTGCAAGACGGAATCGCTCTACAGATCCGCCAAAAGTAATACAAGTTACATCCTTATCCAAAAATTGTGTTGGACGGACTAGTGACTGCCGAACGGCGATAGTCGTGCATCCGGAGTCACGTAAAACAGAAGCGCGAATCGCGTTCACGCGGCCCTGGTAAAATGTTAATTCACCCAGTTCATGTAGGGCAGATATGACTGGAATAGTCTTTGATTGCGATGAAGATTTATTAGTATAACCAACATCTGTATAGGGTGTAGATTGTACAGAGCAGGCATTTGCCGCTTCCATTTTCACGTTACAAAATTTTTGTATGTGGCCTACCCTATTACACCTAAAACACATAATACGATGAGGATCGTTTCCACGATAAGGAAGACTCTGCGGTCTATCATAATCATGATTATTATCAAAATGCAATCGTCGCGGCGGTCCCTGAGGCCGGTTATATTGTTGGCCTGGATAGTTGCCACGATAATATGGGCGAGGCTCGTAAAAAGAATAGCTTTGGTATCCTCGACGCGGGGATAAATTACTTCGATTCGGAAAATCCCTCTGTCTAAAAAAAGGCGGCTCTGATTGAGAGCGCGGATTTGGGGCCTGACGACGAGTCGGCCTTGAACGATCGTGTCCGGTTGGCGTTCCTTTGCCGACGTTGGCATAACACGGTGCTGTAGTTGAAGGCTTTGCCAAAGGACGATTTGGGTGGGCGGACGCATAACGTTCCGCGCACGATGTGATTTCTTCAGAGGATGTCGGTGCCCTCTCTTTAAGGTGGGCAACCAAATCGGAATGACAGGCCGTATAGATTTGGTCTTTTAAGACCAAATCATAAAGTTGGGAATAATTTCCGGTAGTCAAATTTTAACCTTGACAATGTACATCTTGTTTTTAAGGACTTTTATCATGATTGAGATTTAAAGAATGGACATTTTCTGTGGTAATTCCGTGGTATAAAACTTTACTTTTCAAAAATGGACACAATATTAGAAATATGTAACTTGGTGTAATTTCTATAGGTAGAGTGTATTAATTCTGGACTGCAGAATATATTTTTATAAAGTTAATTAGTTTGAACAATACAATGCATAAATTCATTAACAAAAAAATTATGTCCCCCCCCCCCCCCCCCACACACACACAAAATGATTTCCAGAACAGTTTGAACGCCACCAAACATGGCATTATTATACAACATCTTTCATGGAAAGTCAGGCAGGATACTGATCACTTTCAAATTATAAGGCAACAAGAAAGATCCCAAAGCTCAATATCACAGCATTCTTCTTTACAAAAGAAATATATCATGACAAACTTTTGATTTTTTTTATATTGCATGGGCGTTATTAAATGTGGCAAGATTTCATATTGCATTTTTACACAAAAGGGTTTTGCCAAGTGACCTTTCTTATAAATTTTCATTCCCTGTTCAGCCTGTTACATAATCTTTATTACTTTTTGATGACCACCTTTGGACAGCGTCCTCCATCTTAATGACCAAAGAGCTGCAGCGCTGAACCAGCTTTTTGATCAGTAGATGACAGGACATTCCCACGTCCATTGTCTTTGAAGGTCCGGGTCTGGGCCCCACCAATAGACGAGATTTTGGGGAACCGCCGTCGACAACCTTTCCTTCCTTGATAGCTCCCCATTCTGTGTCAGCCAGTGTTTTGTTTCCCCATTTTACATGCAAGGGACCAGACTACATTGAAACAACATAGTCACACACAGTAACATACATGACCACAATCACAAACAAGGATACCCTGGCTGAACAATGGGTCACTACAGACAATCAGACAATGTTTGGTGAGAATTTTGATAACCAATTTGGAAATTTTGAAGGCAAACCCCTAAAAGACCAAACCCACAATAAACTGTGAACCGCCAAACGTAAAAAATGTCTAGATCTTTCAAATGTCTTAACCAGAAAGGTCCGAATAATCCCGAGTGAAAGGTTGAATAATCCAATTCCTGTACTATTTCATACCACATTTGTCATCACAGCCATGGACAGATAGCTGCAAATGTATTCCCCACAACTTCAATGGAGCTGTCACTAATATAAAGCTTTCATAGCAAATTTACCAAGACACTTCTGAAATTGAAGGCCTGTCGAACATTTTCATGACTCAAATTTTGGAGTTGTCGGAATGCTAAATAATACAAGTACCTACAACTGATACCAATTTGCAAATTAGTTGTTTTTTTTGTATCATCCTAAACTCTAAGCTGCTGTATCTGGAGAAGTTCCCTGAATCTCTCCCCCCCCCCCCCCCCCTTTTCCTCTTTAAGAGAAAAGGAAAATTACCCCTCACCCCCTCCCATGAAATGCAGTCAATAAAAGACTGTAATTACCACCTTTTTCACATCCGGCCTCCCCCCCCCCAACTGAGACTTAAATTATCTCGACCCCGAAAAAAAAAGTCGCGGCAAGCTAAATCTAGCACAAATAAACACACACACACGTACACACACACAAACACGCCCACAAACAGCCCAAACAATCATCATGAGAAATATTTTGAATTATCCATTTGCCATTAACAAAACTGAATTGTGTAGAAGAAACTAAACTAAGATGATACATGTGTCCAAATTCATGTGCTTGATTCCCATTGCTCGCTGACACGGATTTCTCGGACACTCCTGAAGTTTCAACAACTAATATCTGCCAGTCTTGAGCTGTATATACCACAGCCATGCCACTCGGATGTCTCTTTTCTAACTCATGTGATGTTCTCTGCAACAAAAGAAAGGAAAAAAAAGCATATAACATTTACTTTCAGCTGAATTAAAATGTTAAACATTTTGTGAGCTCAACCGTGACATCATGACTAACACTTTGGTTGCCGAACATTTTAACTCACTACAGATCATTCTGGTATCTTAGGCATGTATGGATGTGCCCATCTGATCTTCTGAAATGATATATGATACCTTTTTGTTGTAATATATAACGTGACAGTCATTCCACAATTGCCTAAGTCATGTTTTAGTGTTTTTTTTTTGTTTTTTTTCCCATGCTCGTTCCTATTCTAGACGCTTCATTGTTAGTACTCACCTAGTATTGTGCGAAGCCTTACAATACAATATGATATAATAATAGCCTATAGTGTAACCTGATGTAAGCTGGGAGAAGATGATTAGTTGGTTATCTGGTTTTTCCTTATGCTTTGCTTTCCTTGTGTTAGAGTTAAGCTTATCCTCCTTGGCTCCCTTACGGAGTCCCAAGGCGAGCAACCCACATGCCCACTCCAGATGGGAGTCTAGTCGCCACCAATGAGGCCAGGATATTTTGCACGTTGTCTCGTACTAGGGTGGCTTTGTTAATAAAAAGACCTATCCTAAGGATACAGAGATAGAGACTGTTTTGTGTAAATGTGCGTTTCTTTATCGTTTCGTCTTTTAATTTCGTAGTTATGTCTTTCCAAAATGTGTTTGTGATATTCCATGTGTGTAAAAGGCGGGGATCCCCGAGATGTCCGCTCTCAGACCCGCCGCGTGACGAAGCCACCCGCTTCTTGGAGTGGCGTCACCTCGCGACAGGGAGGGCGGGGCTAGACCCTCTTACCTCGAGCTTTCCTCCCGATGATCCTCCGTTGCCAAATTTTAAATACTGAATAACAAACCCAAATGCTTTGGCTTTCATGACTTTGGTAATTATATATAGTTTCTGTAGGAAGATGTGTTATTGGTAGTGTTAAAATACTACATCAAGACAGAGATAGGGTGCAGTTGTTAGTTGCTAACGAGACACGTGATCTTTTTCCCAAATAGCGTCTAATGAACAATCTACTCTATCTATATCTATTTCAGACATAACCTAATATATAGGCCAAGAAAACAAGGACATGTGTAATAATAGATATATTTATATACATAACTGCCAGTTTTCACCAATGTCAGTACTGATTTCTCACTACATGTGTTTGCTGTGATTGCTGCTTTATATAGGGATAATCCTATTGGGGTGGGATATCTAAAGATTTCTAAGGTAAATATATTTTTCTCAGTGAGATTTCTCTGTTGAATATGTCAATAAGTTTTGATTTTTTACCATACTTGAATTTGGAAATAGACAGCTTGCCTATTAATACTATCATATTAATAAATGATAGCAATTCCTTATGACAGTGTTTGTTTTTCTCTGTTAGTCCCAGCATAACCACTTCTTCACTCAGAGATATATGTGTATTATAATGTATATTTACTCTGCTCTCAATGTCCTGCCACATTCTTTGTACATTTGTGCAGGTAAAAAAGAAATGTTCTAAGAAGTCGGTGGTTCCACATTCTTCACAGTTTTTTGTATCTTTGATGCCCATTTTATTTAATAGAATATTTGTTGGATAAATATTATGCAGGATTTTCCACTGCAAAGCCCTAAGTCTTGTTTCCTTTGTGCTATTATGGCAGATTTCCCAATTTTGTTCTGTCACTTGTATTCCATATTTGTTTTGCCAGATGTTTTTAGTGTGGAAATCTTCTTCCCTACGCAATAATTCATAAAATGTTTTTCTTGAAATGTGTTCTATCTCGGATCCTCTAAATTTTATTACTTTCAGCTGTTGCTCATTTATGTTTACTCCAACATGTTTAAGTCCTCGACTCCTTAGAGCATTTGTAATAATATTATAGTCTAGGTAGTATCTTGGGTTGGTTCCATATAACTCCCGAAATGCTTCAAGGCTCATTAAGTTATTTCCCCTGAACATGTCTTTAACTCTTAAAATGCCTTTCGAGATGCATTTCGGGAAAAAATAGATGTTTACTTTTGAACGTGAAACTTTTATTGTTAAACAGGGGTTCGTTCCAACTTTGGTTTTCTTCCCTTTCATTTACCTGAAGAGATATCCACGTCGACAACACTCTACGCCAGAAGGAGCTATCAATTAGGTCTATTCCGGTGAACTTTAGTGTTTTTTTGAAAATCAAAGAAAACTGTTTACTTCAAATACACCGGCAGCTGGTGTTAGGGGAGTGCAGTATTTTATATATAGATAAAGCTATATATAGCTGAACACTGAACACACCTCAGGATTTTCTCTATTTGGATTGGTAATTAGACTACGCCCCCCTCCACAGTATAAAATGGTGATTTAGGCGGACATGGTTTTGGTCTAAAAGCCCATGAGTCAACAAAATGAAACTATGTAACTGTTGAACGGTGGAATGTGATTGATCAAGGTGAGCATTTTCATCTCAAAACACCAAAACAAAAAAAAAATGACTTAGACCGTGACGATAAACAACTTAAAGTGAGGGAAGAATTCCACAGGTCCCCACTGTCCAGGCAGTCCCTAACCCTAACCCTAAACCTCTCCATAACACTGTCTTTATTCCTAACCTTAAACCAAAATCTATCCATAACACTGTCTTTATTCCTAACCTTAAACCTAAATCTATCCATAACACTGTCTTTATTCCTAACCTTAAACCTAAATCTATCCATAACACTGTCTTTATTCCTAACCTTAAACCTAAATCTATCCATAACACTGTCTGTATTCCTAACCTTAAACCTAAATCTATCCATAACACTGTCTTTATTCCTAACCTTAACCTAAATCTATCCATAACACTGTCTTTATTCCTAACCTTAAACCTAAATCTATCCATAACACTGTCTTTATTCCTAACCTTAAACCTAAATCTATCCATAACACTGTCTGTATTCCTAACCTTAAACCTAAATCTATCCATAACACTGTATTCCTAACCTTAAACCTAAATCTATCCATAACACTGTATTCCTAACCTTAAACCTAAATATATCCATAACACTGTCTGTATTCCTAACTTTAAACCTAAATCTACCCATAACACTGTCTTTATTCCTAACCTTAAACCTAAATCTATCCATAACACTGTCTGTATTCCTAACCTTAAACCTAAATCTATCCATAACACTGTCTGTATTCCTAACCTTAAACCTAAATCTATCCATAACACTGTATTCCTAACCTTAAACCTAATCTTACCTAATCCTACCCCTTACTTGTTCAATCAGAAAACAAAAAAAAACAAAAAAAAAATTCACACAGTCAGTAAGAACTTTTAGAGCTCAAAGTGTTTGAACACACGCAACTCTTCCCTAAAATAATTTTACAGGTTTGTGCCTGGTATGCTTTATACATGAAAATCCTAATCTGTTTGGCCATGTCAGAAATTCTTATATAAGCTGGGATTCTGCCATGAACACGTAGCGAAAATCTGTCGCAGTCCTAGTTTTACAAACTTTGTTTAAATCTGTCATTCTAACGAATTTTGGGGCAGGCTTACCTAAAAAAAACAACTATTCTTTCGACTGCCTGTGTCCTAAAATTTGCATGACTACAAAGGTTAAGTACAAACTAATAATTATGTTGAAACAAAACCAAACTATTGGAAACGTTCTGGAAATTAATTCCCTCGCTACGATCAACCGATTATTCAGCTAACGAGTTTTCGCTTTGCCACGGAAAGCCGAATATTGCGGCTCGAATGGACACCGATTTTCGAATGGACACTAATATCTAAGCAAACTTGTTGAAATATCAAATCCTATCCTGGTTCATTAATTTTCCTTTACTTTTAATGTGTAAAAAGTTAGGTCTTGTATTCATATTGGGTGGAAGAAAAAAACATCTTTGAACAACAACATTTCGTCCACACCTTTAAAAGTTACCGCACAGAACGAGTTAAGGCCCAATGTGCCTTGTGTTGTTACAGCCATCAAGCACACACTGAATAGGTAGTCCAAACTGATTTTTACTCTTTAACGTAAACTACCAGTTATTGTCCCATCTGATGCAGTTTGCAGTTCTAAGAATTTTGATACCAAATTTTGTATTCTGGCTTCAAGAATTTGAAATTTATATCATTTTCAAAAGTGAAAAAACACCTCGAATTTGCTACCATTTGCAAATTGTATGATAGACCAACTTTGACCATCCATAAAATGACCGCTGACTGAGTCATGGCATCGGAAAATGATCAATTTCCATGTCAAGGGGTATACATTATGCTCAATTTTTTTTTCGAGGTGCATGGATGTAGGTGATAAGTCATCAATCTTCATCCGCAATCAATGAGATAGTTTTTTTTTTTTTTTTGCCGACTGAAAAGGACATCAACTATGTGTTCCGCCACTGACTCATTACTGAGCGTCGGGTAAAGGTGATGAAATCAAGCAAAGGGTGGATTTATAAAAACAATTGCTGCTTCGCGCCGACATAGTCCATGTTTGATGTTGGCAGATCTTTATGGTGCAAAAGCTGAGGTTCATTTGCATAATTTTCAGCCTAGTCTATTAATGTTTCTGCCAGTTTCTTTGTCAACAAACTTTTCAACTAATATTTTCAAAGGAATTTTAGCCAAATTCCTACATTCAGCCGTAATCCTGCGAGAGGCATTGTGGCCTCCTCCATGCAATCTCAAATGCACGCGAGGTCACTTTCACGTCCCTAATATTGCACTCCTCCTACTGCGGATGTCACTTTTCTGGCATAGCAACACAGCGTCTCCTTGTTTACTAAGTTGCTCCCACTGATGGTTTTTTCACGCTAGTTTGACTTGTTTGGCTTGTTTATCTATCGTGTCACCGTTACTACTACTAATAAAATAGTATAATCCAATTACGCTGATTATGATGAAGTGTAGGACCTATTTGTCATCCTCATGTTATAGTGAAGGTAGTCAAAAGTTTGAAGTGGGAAAATCTAAGGGAAACTTGACTTTGATGCTGTTTGTCATTTACATGAAATATATGATCAGAAGGGGGCAATTTGATTATTTGAGAAGCCGTTCTATGTGTAAGTGTGAATTCCGATGTTATACTAGGGACCATAAGTTGCATAAGGGTGTTTGTCTGTAGGATTTTCATCAGAGAAAACTGGGAGAAAATGTCTGACTTTGTTGTTGGTGGTTGTCTGTATTTGATGAAGTAATTAGAGAGATATTCTGTTGCTCTGGTTAAACCACCTTTAAGAACGTTTCTTTATGAACTGGAAATCAAATCTCTTGCCAAAGTCATTCAGAAGGTTGTGATTAGAAAACTGAAATAATGGAAATTCGAGCCTTACAACAGTTTAGGTGGGAGAGGGCAATGTTATGAGAAATGTTAGTACATGCTATATGTCTGGCTTAAAAAAAAAAAAGAATGTGTTTACCTATAACTATTAAAGGGCAGAAACGCGCAGACCTGTTGGTGGCATGCCATGAGGAACATTATTATGAGCCTTCTGTGTAACAATAAAAGCTATTGTATCTCATCATGAGTTCTTTATCCAAATAATAATATCATAGGTGTCACTTATGATTTATTCGGCATATGGATGGTCTCGGGCACAAACCATCTAAGTCCGTAAACAAACATTTTTCAGAGGAAGGAAAACACTGATTTAACCATAACTATTCTCTTATAGCTATTTAGAAGTTTTGCCTATTTGATGGGTATCACCTCTAGGACTGTATGCTAGACTGGTTTAGTTGATTATGAATTTGTTTTTTATCTATCTATTTTAAGGTATAAAGCATTTAAAGAGTTGTCCGGACTTAAACGGTTTGTGCCCGAGGCCAATTTATTATATTAATGGTTTTTTTTTGTTGTTGTCGCATACTAAAGTAAACACGATACACGTCTTAAAAATGGCCCGACTGACCCAGCCACTGAGGTTAGCAGAAACGTGAGCGAGGGACTGACTGGACACTGGCTTATCCCTGGACTGGGTGACGTGGACTAGTTCACTCAACACAGGATGAAGGCTAATGTACAAACAAATGAGGAAAACTTTAAAACTTTACTGGTCTCATGAAAAAAAACAACAACTAGATCTAAACAATGCGGATGAAATGTGTCCTAATATACTTGATTGCCATTACTTACTGGCACAGATTTCTCTGTTGCATCCGATACGCACACTGTGGTTTTAATATCCAGCACGAACCACTTGTGCGTCATATCATGATACTGATGTCCTATCAGCGTCTTTGAATTTGTCTGGCACAGTGTCATTTCCTGCAACAAAACAAAGCAAGAAACATGTATTATCAGCTGAACTAAAATCATAAATATTTTGTAAGCTCAGTTGTAACATCGTGATTAACATTTTAGTTTGGCAACATTTTCACTCATTACAGATCAATTACTAATATCTCAAAAGGCATAACGATGTGCCCATCTGGCCTTCCGAAAATGTATGTAGGCCTACCACTTTTGGTATCAATGAACTACAAACTTGTACATGTGATGTTACAGATTTAGGGTATGCACTTGCATTTTACATCAATCAAACATGCCAATTAATACATTCTGACATTTTATTCAGAACTAAAAAAAAAAAACCCATTTGTGGAGGGTCTCCTCTGCTGAATGCCTCCCCTATCAATTCTAAACTAAACAGACCCCACAGAACATGGCTATTTCTCTAAAAATGTTTCCACAAAATCCAATGTGAGATGAGTCGAGTTCAATGGCACAATTACTATTTTAAAAAATTTGAAATTTTGCGTGTTAGTTTTGTTGTTCTTGTTGCTACAAACATCACCTCACCTGTCACCTGTCGGCTTCATCGTCATCGATGTTAGCTGCTACAGTGGATGTCACGACAAAATCTCCTCCACCCAATCCTGTCCTTAGCTTTCCTAGTTAGTTCACTTATTTCCAGCTGGCTGACTTTCTTGATGTTATCGTGATATGTAATGGGTGGTCTTCCTTGTTTTCTCTTTGTTTCTGTCTTTCCTTGAAGGATTGATATCATAAGGGCCGTGCTTTTGTTTCGGGCCGCGTGGCCGATGTATGCAAGTCTTCTTTTATTTATTTCAGGTGTTATTCTTCTGGTGGTGCCAAGCTGTTCTAAGATGCTTGTATTTGTTCTCCTTTCTGTCCAACTTATTCTGAGTAGCCTTCTGTAAAGCCACATTTCAGCTGCCTCCAATCTTGTTATGTCTGCCTTTTTGAGTGTCCAGGCTTCACAACCATATAGTAGGACTGGCCAGATCAAGCACTTAAGTATGTTCACTTTGAGGTCCGTTGGTGTGCCTCTGTCCTTCCAAATGTTGTTTAGTTGAACCATTTTGTGTTTTGCCATTCCTATCCTTGTTTTTATGTCCTTTGAGCAGCTTCCATCTTGCGATTTATGTGATCCTAGGTATTTGAAATCAGTCACTTTTTCTAGTGCTGTTTTGTTTACTAGTATCTCCTGGTGTTCATGGTGCCCTGTTCCAGTATGCATGACTTTCGTTTTCTTAGCATTTAGGTGTAGGCCTGCTGTCTTGCCCGCTTCATCCACTCTGTGCAACACTCTTTTCATGCTGGTGATGTTATCTGACATAAGAGCTGTGTCATCAGCGTAGCGAAGGTTTGTGATGTTTCGGCCTCCGATCTTTATTCCCATATCTTCTATGTCTGCGTTTCTCATGATCTACTCAGTATAAATATTGAAAAGATGAGGTGAAAGTATGCAACCCTGTCTGACTCCTTTCTCGATGTTGAAATATGGACAGTTCTCATTGTTCCATCTAATCGTTGCCTTTTGTTCGTGGTATAGTGCAGCGATGAGGGTCACAAGGTGTTTCGGGAATCCCATCTTAATCATTATATCGAACAGGTGATGGTGCCTAACGCTGTCGAACGCTTTGCTGTAGTCTATGAACGTGATGAAGGCTTCGTTTCCATTGCTTCTTATCTGTTCAATCATTATTTGTAGTATGAAGAGCATGTCAGCGGTTCCTCTGTTGGTCCTGTAACCAGCTTGACATTCTGATAGTTCCTCTTCTACCTTAGATTTCATTCTGTTGAGTATGATGATGAGCAGGATTTTGCTGGTGTGACTGATGAGGGCGATGGTTCTATAATTTCCACAGTCTTTGACATTGCCGCTTTTGTATAGCATGACGAATTCTTGTAGCTTCCAGTCTGTTGGCCATTCATTTGTCTGCCAAATTTTGCAGATCATTTGGTGGAGTGCGTTTATTCCTGATTCGCTGGTATGTTTCAGGAGTTCACCTGGTATGTTGTCTAATCCAGGGGATTTTCCATTCTTTATTTGTTTTATTGCAGCCTGTACTTCCTCCAAGAGAGGTTCTGGTTCTTTATCTATCTGTTGTGAGTCTGGTTGTTGGAGGTCCCTCGGGTCTGGTCTGATGTTGTCCGCAAACAGCATCTTGCCGTATTCGTGCCATCTTGAGAGCACATCTTTGGTGTTTGTCAGTGTTGTGCCTTCTTTGTTGTTCAGACTCAAGTTCTGTGGTTGGAAATCCCTCTTTTTTACTTTTCTTATTTGTTCAAACATTTCTTTTGACTTTCTTTGTGTATTACATTCTGTTATGTTTGCACACTCTCTTTCTAACCATGCATTCTTGTCTCTTCTGATCTTTGTTTGGATTTCCTTCTTCAGTGCATGATATTCATCTTGTTTACTAAGTTTTCTGGCTTTGCTCTTTCTTTTTGCAAGCTCTATCACTTCTTCACTGATGTATGGTTTGGGAGTTTTCCTCGTTCTTTTCCCGAGTTTCGATTCAGCTGTTTCACTCCAAATTCTTTTCATGTCTTTCCACAGTGTATCTGGGTGTCTTTCTTCAGCTGACCACTCCTTGAGTAATGCTGAGAAACGGTTTTCTGTTTCGATCTGAAAAGCATTGCTGATTTCAGGGTCTTTCAGTTTGTCCGTGTCAAATCTGGTGGTGGGTTTTGGCTTGCTCTTCCTATAGGCTTTCAATCTCAGCTTTGCTGTCACTAAAATGTGGTCAGTGTCACAGTCTGCCCCTGGCCTTGTCTTTGAGTTGAGCACAGTTGTTTTCCATTTTTTGTGAATCAGGATGTAATCAATCTGGTTTCGGAGATTGCCTCCAGGGTTTATCCATGTGTATCTTCTTCGCATCGGGTGTTTAAAGAGAGTGTTCGTGATGATCATTTCATTTGCATGGCAGAAAGATGCTAACATGTCTCCTCGGTCGTTTCGTTCTCCTAATCCATAGGGTCCTATCCCACATTCCAGATCCTCACCCTCTCCCACTTTGACATTGAAATCTCCCATGATTATGCATATTTCTCTGCTTGGGATTTTGTCTGTTACTGATTGTAGGTCATTATAGAACAGCTCTATTTCTTCTTCTGCTACAAACATGTATAGTATTAATACAATCATGTAAACAAAAAAATGTGCAAATGAAAGCACGATAACCATTATCTTAACCTTAGCTACACAGAATTATGCACAGTGACACAACGCAAGCATGCTTGGCAGAGTGAAAGTATGAATTGAAAATGATGTGATAATTGGATGCCGGAGAGGAAGGGATGAATGAAATGAATTTGAATCTCCTGAATGATTTTTTTTTGTTTGTTAACATAGGAATAGCTAATGGAATATCGCAGCCGATGTCAATCAGTGAAAGTGTGAAGGCCATTAATTTGGCTACTTCAGGCATTCTCCGATGCTTGCTTTGGGCTGGAAAATGATCTGAAGTGTTCCATCCATCGGAGCCAATCAGGGAATGGGGAGATCGCAAGGGAAAGGCAGAAGCCTCCCACCTGGAGAGTTAGTTCTTCTAGACCAGTGCCTCTCAATGGGGGTGTAAACGACAAAAAGGGCGACGGGGGGGGGGGGGGGGCTAAAACATGAGGGAGCAAATTAATCTTTTCCTAACTTGGCATTGCCGTTTTGCACAATATCTTGACCATAATTTCGGTTCTCTTTAGTATAAAACCACATTGTTTCTGTCTGTTGTTAGACAAAAATCCAGTCCAGTACATGGTGTTCAATTTCCTCGACTGTCCAATAAATTACTAGTAGATCTAAAAGATAGCAAGTGAAGGATTACTTTAGAGAGAAGGCCATGCCTATGACCAATGTAATTTCACTTGCAACAGGTGGAGCATCCATCAATGATGGGGTGGCATTGGCATCAAAGCATCATAAACATCATGAAGAAAAGAGCTGCTTGGCCCACTGGCATATTGTTGGCGGACATGGCCCAAGATACCCGAATATATTTTGATCACAGGTAGCAGTATCGAGTTTCAGATTTATGTTTACAAAGTTGCTTCATTCATTTTTACATCAAACAGCAATACTTTCACTGGCCAGAAATACCAGGAAATGGGAGAATAAGAGTTCGGTGGCTTTGTTTTTGGTTACTTCACAAATTGTTTGGGAGGACTTCCGAATGCGTTCCATAGCTCGACAAGTGCATAGGCATTGTCAGATTGATATGTAACGACGTGAGGGTCTAGTCAGTTTGTATCATCAAGGCCGTAGGCCGATGTTCGTCTGGGCAGTAGTTAGATTGACATTATCAGGGAAAGCCGCCAGGGTAGCTATGTGTTGTTTTCACTCGGGCTATGGAACGCATTCGGAAGTCCTTCCAATTGTTTTTTGCCATTTTCTTAAACTGTTACTTTTCAACATTGAAAACGCTTCAACTCAAAAACTGCATTACTGAAAGTGCTAGATCTAACATCATTTATGTCTAGATTGCGCACCTTGGATGCACTGCAGGGGGGGGGGGGGCGATGAAAGAACATTTGGGGGACAAGGGGGCAATTGCTTGAAAAAGGTTCAGAACCACTGTTTGAAGTGTTTCTAGAAGGAAGTTGAGTTTTTCAGATCTGAATGCGCAGCTCGCAGATTAACACTCTGAACATGACATAGATCATCTAACTCGAGGTACTCATTCCAAACAACTTTTCGATGCATACGTCTTTTGAAAGTCATGAAAATATGGACATTAGACAAACCATGCAAATTTATCTCTCCCCTCCCATCCAACTTGAAATTTCCTGATACACACTAAGAGCCTCAAACGGAACTTCTCCGAATCTCTATTAGAGCTACCTTGTAGATCTTGATTATGATCTAGTTCACAGAATTCTGGTATGAAGTGTTGAAGTATTGCTTGTATATTCTAGTTTACAAGACTGGAATTCGCTCGCTTCAGTTTGCAGGAGGATTTCGTACTTCAATGTCAAAGAAAAAATGTACCAATTTTCAGTCTTGGTCACACCAATGCTCTTTAACAATTTTCTAAATCTCGCGGCTATCAATTACTTCCGACTATTTTTATTCAGCGATAAGTTATCCTCGCACTTCTTCACATTGGCAGTTTTATTATTCACACACTAATCTGCACAAGACGAATAATAATGTAACTTCAACAAGTCCTTTTTGCTGATATCTAATTAAAGGAGGTAATCTATCACACTATACTTACTTCACACATTCCTGTGCAAACACATGCCATAATTATTACGGCAAAACATGAATACGTCGCCATATCAGTGAACATGAAATAGTGCAGTTCCATCCCAGCAGGGAAATTGACGAGTTTTGACTGTCGAATGACCATACACACTTTTGAGTGGAACAGGAGCTCGTGAAGGTGGGCAAACACTTTTATATATTATACGGCCCATGACGTCAACATGAGAAATGTTCACAAAATGAGCACCCCATGCACAGCACAACATTTAATTAGGATTTAAACTCAATTCAGTCGAATCAAATACACGGCATTCCTTTTAAAATTCAAAACGGCACACCAATAAACAAAAAACAATACAATACAATTGAGGATTGTAAAAAAAAAGAGGTCAGAGGTAACGGCGAGACAACATATTATATTTTAAAATTACATGACTGTACTAGAGTAATTATTGTTCTCCGCATTTTGTGCCAATCGCCTTCATACGCCAGGGGCACACGAGTGAATTCTTTTTTAGTTGCCTTGTCCGAGAAACTATTTAGTTACAAGTCAAGAATAGACCAAACAGGCCAGTTGCTCGAAATGCACACACACTGATTTGTTTTACTCACGGCATCTCAAACATTACCGTGTGTTATAGTTTTCGGGTGATGAAAACGTTTGCCGATAAAAATGAAAGGCAGTAGATAAAGAGCATTCGGGCACCTTAGTGATTTTTCATTTAGGTGACTTGCCAAGTTTGCGCATTCAAATGCTTTTGTTTTGTTTGTTTTCTTGAGTAATCAGAATCTTTATATATTATATCAGACAGAGTTGGCGTAGTTGTGCGAAACCACAACAACAACAACAACAGCAAGGAGAGTGCACATACAGTGTCAAAAATAGTGGCGTCAACAAAACACAGTAAGATACTTGTAATGATGCTGTTATTGCACCTCTCTCTTTCTCTCTCCCTCTGTCTCTTTTTCCATACAATTCATAATTTTATGGCAGCTGCATGAACCTGTTTTTACCGTGGGTACAGTTAACGTTGACAAGTCAAATGGGAATCTTCTTGAGCAACTACTTAGTGGCTCGTGCACCCACTGCAAAGTAAAATCAACTTTTTAATCACTGGTTTCTCGGACTGAGCAATTAAAATATCACTCGTGTGTACCTGGCCCCGGGCACCTTCTTAGGTAAAATTTACACAGAAATGCAATGCCAATTTTAATAAGGTCAATACGTTGAGATTCAGATTTGGTCAAATGCCAAAAACTGGGTCAATCACACATGCCTTTGGGATTTCTTTTATTATATGACACAGATGTCACCACTTTAGTTTCTCTTTGTTTATATTTGATAAGAAATGCTAGATCTAACAGGAAACACAACATTGCAGCGAAAGATCATGTAACTGTGCAGAAAAATTAATTTGAGTCCGAAAATATGGTGAAAAATCGGCTAGTGAAAACGGACACGTCAGACTCATTCTTGTCCCAAAACCAGTTAAATATGGTCTGTCATATATCTGACCACCCTGTCAAAGCAAAATTAACACTACTGGATCTAGCTGAAAAATTGGTTCACATGGTCATTTCGGTGCCCCACAATTTGGCAATTGACCATTTAACAATGTCCTGTGCGTTGAAGATATAATTATATTGTCAGCGCCGACTCTTTATATTGATGAGCAATGTACTGGTAGTTGAAAGGCATTGGTTTGATAACACATCATGCTTTGCATAAAGAATTGCAATAGGAAGAAGGGGGGGGGGGGACATAATGAAAACTATTTATTATGTGTTGGTTCTTTAGCCTCAACTTGTTTTCATTAAGAAAATAACAGTAGAAGTATTTCATGCCTCACGCTGACATTTGAACTTTTATAGTGAAACATTATATTTTCTTGTAATTTTCATGTACATGTAAATGGGTTAATGCTAAATATATACTAATAAAAGTGAAACCTTACGACAATTGCAGCGCGCCTTTCGCTACTCCTCTGTTAATGCTGATTCGGTGGCCCTCAGATTTTATACAGCGCTTAGTATAGACTGTCGTCGTGTCGCCGGCACAGAAAATACAAAAATAATGAATAACTCGCAGAACGTTTGTATTAGTTTCTAGGTTGCGACACATTGGCGTTCGGTCTATTTTTTCGGCAAATTAATGTAATTGAGATTGGTTCCGGCACCTGTATCACACTCACAAAACAACTTCCGGTTAGGACTGATTTGAATGATGAGATTGAGTTAGACTATCAAATATAAAACTTTGTGTGTTCTCAATGAGCCTCGACTAGGAAAAAGAAAGGGTCTGGAATTGGGAGATTGGCGCTGCAGGGCCAAAAGTACAGGTTTGTGTTTTCAATATGCCTAGGAAAATATTATAATATTTCTTTTCCATTAACATATGACGTTATCACTTCCTGCGATGTGCAAACAAACTAACCCGTGCGCAAATCGTAGCCATAATTTGACGGATGCTGGCGGGACGCACAGGACGTCAACGGGCAAAAGGAGAGCAGTAAACCGTATCTAAAAACAAACAAACAAACAAAAATAAAATAAAGCTAAAGGAACAGGCAAAATGAAGCAGGTCCATAATTAATAATCACCCAGAACTGAAACTAATAAATCGACTTATCCCGGGCAGGGCCGGGAACTCAGCTAGTATTTTAATATTTTTGGTTGTCATCACTGTCATTCCCAAAACATTGTCAAACATTTTATATTCTCATTTTCGTAGCTGATAATGGTTTCGTTCGAATAGAAATTAAAGGCGTCTAAAGCTGATCTTTATGTCGTTTGTGCTCAATGCGAGTGGGAGTGTCCGTACATTTGAATGCTGGGATATCTTCAGTCACTTAGTCACATTTTGGAGACTTAACATTAAATTATCTCTCTCCTCAAGGGAAACAATCGTTACTTAATTTCTAACAACTGAGAAATTGGCTGGTTATTTCCCCTGCGGTTAATGAATGTGATGTCAGCAAACTTACTTATGAGATAAACTGAAATTATGCATATTTCTTAAGAAAAAAACAACACATGCGTTTTAAAAATTATTAATGTTTGACATTTGTGGTTTGAAAAGTGTAAATAAAAAGGTGATTATGCTTAAACTTCACACTGTACTTTGGAATGTTTTGTCACACGCGTATAGAGTCGTTTTAAAAATTATTAATGTTTGACATTTGTGGTTTGAAAAGTGTAAATAAAAAGGTGATTATGCTTAAACTTCACACTGTACTTTGGAATGTTTTGTCATACGCGTATAGAGTCCAGACATTCTTACAGACCTGCCACATGTAGGCTATCTTATGTTTACAGGACAATACTGTATTCAGGGTTTCCTGAAAGGAGTAATAAATTATCTGAAAAATATATTCCTGCCATGTTTGAGAAGGAAGATCAGTCCAGTAAAATGCAAGATAGTGGTGGCCATAAGTGCACATTATACAAATACACCATCACTGCTCTAAGCAATGGCAGAAGTCAATTTTGACACTTGTGAGTCATAAGGAAAAACATGTTTCTTTTCCTGCCATTTTGTGACTTATGCCATTATGAATATTGGATTATTACATTTTCTTACTGGCATTTCTTTTCCTACAATAGTATCATTCTAATAGCCCTCGTGTTCAGGAATGTAATGAATTGAATGAACCGTCAGTCGCCTTTTTGGATAAGTCTGACTTGCCATTATCATAGAGGAGTGACGACATGTAGTACATGTATAGTGGTCAGTGAAATGTGTTATAATTTTGTGTATTTATGTATTCTCTTTTCTTTGGAAAACACAACTGACAGTTTCAGTTTGCCTTTACAAGGCATAAATCTATATGGCTCTTAGGGTATCCCATACAGAAATGGCCGCTAATTTTATTTGGCAGACTTTTATTATTCACAAGAATGAAAAACGGCAGTTCACACTTCATTTTGCGTTAGTCCCCACCAACTCCCTTTTAAATAGAGAATGGTGACATTCGGGCACAGGTTGATGACATTTAAGACCTTTTGTCTGCCCGTCACTACGATAAATGTGACAATTTTTATTGTTGTGTATAAAATGAAATTTGCGACGTAGTTCTTGTTTCTTCCAGCTCCAAGTTTGCACAGCTGAGAAAATATAATGTTAAAGGTTACAGCTTTAGTATCACGATAAGGAGTCAGAATAAATTGCAATTGTGAAACAGCTTGATAAGTCCCACAATGCATTTTAAACAAACGTGAAAGTGTGCATTTTTTGTTACACCTCTACATACTAAAACATCTGCAGGTTAGTTTTTGTTTTTCAGAAAATGGAGATAGAACAAACAAGAATTAAGGTTGCAAATTGTTTCCACCATCTATTTGAGTGAGAGAGAAAAAAAGCCCCATTACATACCAGCTAGCGTTCCTACGGCATTCCAACATAAATTTGTATAGGATTTGTACAACATTGGTTTTTCATCCTCGTCCGAGAAGATTAGGTGCTTGATCCTACCTACCTACCATAGGCTCAGGGACAGGAATTTTTTCCTCCAACATGCCTGCACCGTCCAGGGATCGTACCGGTACCTTCGGCATGAGAGACGAGCACCTTACTTCTAGACCATCGCGTCCCTTAGGTATAAAAAAAATATATACATAAATATAATGTCTACTTTATATAGATTTCCTCCCCTCGGCAAATTTAGAGTCATGGTGACTCAAGGGACTTGGGACCCTCTGCCCTTCGACAGGTGCCTTAAAGGAAATTTTTGTCTAGTGTTATTACTGAACGCCTTCTGACGTAAAACCATCACAAGACCTTCAGTTTACATTTTTAAAAATCTACATGCATAATTATTAAAATAATGGCAGGTTTCCACAAAATTGGACACTCAGATTTCTAATTCTTTAGAAATATTCTTCATGAAGATTTCCCATGTTTGATACATCAAATTAAAGCTTAGGATGTCAGGAGCACAGTTCGGCAATCTAAATATATAGCAAGCTTTTGGTAAGAAAGATATTCAAATTCGAAGATTGTCTGCTCGAAGGCACCAAAATTCATCTTCTCAAGTGCCAATCTTTTGAATATGGGACACTCAATTCTATAACATTTAAATATTCACTCCACAGCATCAAGTTCTGATACAAAAACCATTTACATAAACATGTGTTGAAAATTAATGCCTAAAGAAAAAGGTCTTAGACAGACAAATCCATGATAAATGTGGCAATACGAAAATAAAACCAATGAAAGAGAATTGTGCCTCTTAGTAATTTCATACCCTGAATCTTACTTAATAACAAAATTAATTCTGTAAAGAATTATAACAAAAACTGCTACTTTGGGCTTTGATTATGACCACACTGACCCTAAAGAAACCATCGAGCCAATATTATAGTTCCTCCTTTTTATCAGCCAGTGAGTTTGACAGACCATTTAAACCCTTTGGAGAAAGTCCACTGATAACATCTCTCTGCTAACATATCCAGACTGACAAACTATAAATCATCCATCCTACCTTTCCCAATGAAGAGATATCAATGTCTGTTACATATTATTTAAAACTATGATGAGCTATGAATGTGCACATGCGTGATGGAGGCGCCAGGTGACCTATGTGATGAATAAAAAATCCTTGAAGTGTGGTGGCTAACATTCATGTATTTTCTCACCGACGAACACAAAGCTCGTATTGATGAAAAAGAAATTTGTTCACAATTTCTTTATTTTTTTTTTTAACTTATCATGTTTCTTTTGTGGCAAAATAATGTATTAACAGTCACAGTTTCATAGGAAAATTCAAAAGAAAAAAATGAACATAGCACATTTTGTGGGGTGATAACAATGGTGCAAAATCCAGACGAACAAGACCCGTGATTCATCGAACATTTCCGAGGTTGGTTTGCACCACTAATTTCATAATCTGGACGATTATTTTGGTTTTAATATCACCCCCCCCCCCCACCCCCAAAGCACATCATGCAAATGTTTAAGAATCGTGTTTATTTAGCACATATAAACACCACTCACAGAGTGATTTAAACGTATCACTGAAAATTAAGAAATCGTGTCAGCCTGGAAAAAAATCATGTTAGCACCCCAAAACTTTGTGACAGAAGCTTCAAATAAAATCAAAAGACCATAAAATTAAGTTTTTTTTATAGAATTTGTATGCATTTCAAACCACTAAAATAAAAATTCTTACAAGAGGCATAGGAAACACAAAAATTTGATGATATGTGAGTTTTGAGTTATTGGTATATCAAGTATCCCAGTTTGTGAAAACCTGCCATAAAATATACACTGTATGCATAATCAATAAAAATCGAAACTATTGTAATTATAACACAATGATGTTGATCGACAAAAATTTCCTTTGAATATTATTTAATTATACATTCCATCATCACTCGGATCGATATTTGCATTTATTTCAGCTAAATATGCTTTTTTTATATCGATCTGAGCTTCTATGTCCCTTTTATCCATTAGTAACATTAGTATTTTTTCATGTAATTTTTTACAATTTGATTTTTCTTCAGATATTTTATTCATTTTTTCAATTATAGAAGCTCGAACATCGGCAGAAGCACAGCCTCTGATAAGCTCATTTATGGTACGGCTAAGCAAACCAATAACTTGCTGTTTTTCGAATATTTCGAATTCACAAATTCTTCCTGTAGTATTAATTTTACGAAGTTGTTCCATGAGCTTATCGAGTTCATCAAATTTTTCCAAGGCAAGCGCCCGGATTTGCGAAAGGTCGTGATTTAAGTTAGAAGTCATATTAAATAATATTGCATCAGAACCGAAAACAAAGACTTAAATACCAACTGCCAATTACTCATATCCTATATTTAGAATGAACTGGAACCTTCCGCGGTTCTTTGAGGTAATTGGAGCGATACCAGCCAATCAGTGAACAGGACACGGAACTAGGGGATTCCCCTGGCTATTACGAAGCGTAAAAATCGATAACGTCACGCTTGTTTGTGGTCTAGGCCCTGAGTGGCAATCAGTAAATCAATGTAATCTTACAAAACAGAGGAAAAAAAAAAAACCAACACCAGAACTGAATACCAACATTTTTTTTTCTCCTTTTGGGCTCAGACTGAAATGAGTTTTAGTCTGTGTCCAGTGTGTGCATGACTCATTGATTATAAAATTTTTAATATATAATTAGAATGATACATCCCATGTACGTGCGTAAGAAAAATACATAAATAAATAAACAAGGAAAAGAAATGAGTATATTTTATATGAAAAAAAATAGATGAGTAAATAAATAAGCAACTGTCTGTAAGTAGTCTCCTGGAGATGGGATCTAAGTGAAGTATTTTATATCCCAGAATAATTGTCAACTACGTACTTAGTGTATGAGCTGGATGGGCCAAATGGGGCCAACAAAGGTCCACAAGTGAGGACAAAATTGCCATATGGATTTGTAGAAAGCTAAACATGTCTGATTATGATATGAGGTGATAGCAATCGTGATCGGGTAGCATTTTAAGGGGAAAATAGGGGTTCTAAAACACCCCATGGTATTTACACAGCTGTGTTGCTTTGGCTCTTTTGCATACATTACAATTCATTATGATTTTGCTAGACTAAACGAGCCCATATATGCGCTATGCAACCCCCCCCCCCCAACCCCACCCTATAAGTAAATTACCTTGACATAGCAAAACAACGATGCTGTCCAGTGCGGCTACACTGATATAGTGATGAACACACACACAGTGACACACGTTAACTGATAAATGAAACACAGCTGAACACATGGCGTATTCACAACATTACAACACATAGTTATCGGACCACTTCTCTGTGAGTCAAGACAGGGGACATCTTTTCACATATATACTATAAAAACCAGTAGTAAAACTAGTATACCATTAGTTAAGAGAGAGATAAGCAAGAGACGTGCAAGGGTAGGGGTAATGTAGAGATGAGCCAGACAACAGACCAGTGAAAGACTCGCCATATCGTGTGGCCTCACACTGACAACATTGAACTTTTACTAATATCAAGCCTGGACTGCTATTGAAAATAAAGTGTGGTTGCAAAGCTCCCTGGGACAAACACGCTACCTGTACTAGATAGATAGATAGATAGATAGATAGATAGATAGATAGATAGATAGATAGATAGATAGATCTTTAGATAGATAGATAGAGAGAGAGAGAGAGAGGGAGATAGACAGATAAATAGGCAGGAGATAGATAGAGAGACAGATAGAAAGACAGAGAGACAGACAGATAGAGAGAGAGAGGCAGATAGAGAGAGACAGATAGAGAGAGACAGAGAGAGAGACAGATAGAGAGAGAGACAGAAAGAGAGAGACACAGAGAGAGAGAGACAGAAAGAGAGACAGACAGAGAGACACACACACACAGAGAACAGAGAGAGAGACGAGAGAGACAGAGAGAGAGACAGATAGAGAGACAGAGAGAGGGACAGAGAGAGAGAGAGAGAGAGACAGAGAGAGGGACAGAGAGAGAGAGAGACAGATAGAGAGACAGAGAGAGGGACAGAGAGAGAGAGAGAGAGATAGAGAGAGACAGAGAGAGGGACAGATAGAGAGAGACAGAGCGAGAGACAGATAGAGAGACAGAGAGAGAGACAGATAGAGACAGAGAAAGAGACAGATAGAGAGCCAGAGAGAGAGAGACAGATAGAGAGAGAGAGAGAGACCGATAGAGAGAGAGAGATAGAGAGAGACAGATAGAGAGAGAGACAGAAAGAGAGAGACACAGAGAGAGAGACAGAAAGAGAGACAGACAGAGAGACACACACAGAGAGAGAACAGAGAGGGAGTCGAGAGAGACAGAGAGAGACAGACAGAGAGACAGAGAGAGAGACAGAGAGAGAGACAGAGAGAGACAGATAGAGAGAGAGAGATAGAGAGACAGAGAGAGGGACAGAGAGAGAGACAGATAGAGAGACAGAGAGAGAGACAGAGAGAGAGACAGAGAGAGAGACAGAGAGAGAGACAGATAGAGAGACAGAGAGAGAGACAGATAGAGAGACAGAGAGAGAGACAGAGAGAGAGACAGAGAGAGAGACAGAGAGAGAGACAGAGAGAGTGACAGAGAGAGAGACAGATAGAGAGACAGAGAGAGACAGATAGAGAGACAGAGAGAGAGACAGAGAGAGAGACAATTAGAGAGACAGAGAGAGACAGAGAGAGACAGAGAGAGAGACAGATAGAGAGAGAGAGACAGATAGAGAGACAGAGAGAGGGACAGATAGAGAGACAGAGAGAGAGACAGATAGAGAGACAGATAGAGAGACAGAGAGAGAGAGACAGAGAGAGAGACAGATAGAGAGAGAGAGACAGATAGAGAGACAGAGACAGATAGAGAGACAGAGAGAGGGACAGAGAGAGAGAGCCAGAGAGAGGGACAAAGAGAGAGAGACAGAAAGAGAGACAGAGAGAGGGACAGAGAGAGAGAGACAGAGAGAGAGAGGGACAGAGAGAGAGAGAGACAGAGAGAGAGAGGGACAGAGAGAGAGAGACAGGTAGAGAGAGAAGAGAGAGAGACAGAGAGAAGAGAGAGATAGATAAGATAGATAGATAGATGGATGAGATAGATAGAATAGATAGATAGATAGATAGATAGATAGATAGATAGATAGATAGATAGATAGATAGATAGATAGATAGATAGATAGATAGATAGATAGATAGACAGACAAACAGATAGACGGATAAACTTTCTCATAGACAAAGGCCTACACGCTGCTCCGTTTACAAACACGATGAATCAAATAATGAGTCGCGGCCGCCAACGCCTTCTAACAGTCCCATTCAACCCGTGGCGTGTCTGGCCATTGATTCATCCAGAAAATGAGAATTTGATTACACAGCATTTACCTGTATAGTGAGTGTGCATGGGAAAACCCGGCACAAGTCGGCAGAGCTGATTTTGAAAAAAATGGATTTCAAGTGAAAATATGGGTCCGTCACAAACTTCCAACTTGGCTGTTGTTTAGGGGACCGTGGCATGTTACAGGGTAAATAGTAGACGAGCAGTGAACACTACTCACTATGGTCTCTATAACGGCTTTGTAATTAGACTACGGTCTCCTAACAGCAATCACTCCAATATTACTTGGTCAATTAGCTATTGCCACTTATAGGATTAAATGCCGTTTTCTCAAAATCTTGTTTTAGGGGGGTCACTGACTTCAATTTATCAGAAATGTCTTGTCTTTTATTATCATGTACAGAGCTCAAAATGTCATGTTGCCGACTTATGCCGGGTTTTTCCCATGTACACTCACAATTTATTTTATTATATATATAACTAACACACACAAACACATACACACACACACACCCACACACCATTTTACATAACAAACACTTGTCTACACACACTCCACACATACACCTTTAGCGCAGACACCCACAGACTAGAGACCCAGCATGCAAGTATTGCAAGCCCCACAGAAATCCGACCCCTAGGCTTGACGTCAAGTTTGCTCATAGGAATGACACTGTTCCTACGCACATCGCCTCGACGTAAGTTTAACGTGGGGAACCCGCCAATGGTAATTCCACCACTCCCACGGACGGCTGTTGTTTGGGGTGCCTGGTATTTTACATGATAGGCCATTGCTGAGCAATGAACACCACAAATCTATTTCTATATTTGGCTTTGTAATTGGTTGGAGTGCGCGCCCCTAACATTCCTTACGGAAATCTACGCTGGACTGACGTAGGGTAGTTGACTGAGGAATGACTGCCTACAAATACAAAGATCATAGCAATAGCCTACCCAAGATACAATACACTGTACAGTGTACCAAACTGTATTTTGGACCTGGAGTATACATCATCAGAATGACACTAGCGAGGCGGACTACAGACGGGAGAATGCATTGATTTCTTGGGGCGAAATCAGCTGACCAATTTTAGCAGTTCGGACTTTCAGTTTAAGCAACTGGTATATTTGTATTTATCGTCCTGTTTTTGCCATAACATACTGTCGTAAGTGCATTTTTGCCTTCTCGAGAAAGTGAGGATTGAAGTGTGGTCGGCAAAAGGGCCAAAACGCACACAACATTACTGCACAAACACCTATCTCGAAAAGTTTTGAACCGACTGGAATGACACTTGTACATAATGAAATTAGGAGTGAGAGAACCACTTGCGTGACAAAACCTCAAAATCGGCCAAATGTCGCCAACAACAACATGGCAAATATCCCTCATTGTGTTCAGTGTTCCAGAAAAAAATGTTTTATACCTGTATTTAATGTTCATGGCCTAAAAGATGGTTGGTAAATGGTAGCCTCCCGGGGAGGCGAGAACCTTGCCTTTAGGCCAACGTGTTCACACTTTTCAGTTTCCCACTCTTTGCTCCATTTATTTATCCATGACATCCTTTAAGGTATCTTTCTCTTATTTTCCTTTCTACCTCAAATGAAAGCTGGAGATTAACTGATTTCCCATATATTTTACTCTATCTGTACACATTTTAGCACCGATAATGAAGTGTTAATAATTTTTGTTTGCAGTATGGTTTAAACTGGTGTGCATCATTCCATACTAGCTAAAGTGCCGTTCGTCAAGCGATGAATATCACAGTGTCAGAATGAAATTTCCGACCATACTTTTCCATTCTGCTCGACTAAAGTAAATGCGTCTCTATTTTTTGCATTTGTTTTTTGTTTGTTTGTTTGTTTGTTCAGGTCTTCTCTATTAGGCATTACTGTTACCTCTTGCCTTTATGTATCATGGTGGTTGTCCCCCCCCCCCCCCCCCCGGATTCATCTTCCACATCCACTGCAGGATATACGCCTCCGACAATGACTTTCATTCCTTTCTGTCTGATGTCTTCCTCATCCATGTTGTTCCCCCTCTCTTTTTAATATCATTCTGCCATCTTCTTCCTGGTCGTCCTCGTGTTCTTTTTCTTGTCCGTGGTTGCCATTCAGTGAAGCGTTTTGTCCATCTCTTGTCATCTATCCTCCCCACATGTCCGGCCCCAATTCCACTTTTGTAGCATGAATTTTACTGTGTCCCTTAGTTCCGTTTGTTTGCGTATTCGGCCTGGGGAATTTTATCTTGTAGTCTGATGTTAAACATTGTTCTTTCCATTGCTCTCTGGGTATTTCTTAATTTGTTCGTAAGGTGTTTTGTAATCGATCATGTTTGGCAACCTTATTAATCGTTGGGATAATGCACTGATTGAATACTTGTTTCTTAACGGACCTTGGTAGTTCGTGGTCCAGGAATATCTGGGTTTTTTTCCCCAAAGCAGCTCCATGCTGCTCTTATTGTAGAGTCTGTTTCAGTTTTTATGTTGTGTTCAATATATGTATTGCCTGTCCTAGGTATAAATTATGTTCCCTGACTTTTTCAATGGTTTTGATTTCAATTATTACCCTTTCATCTGTCTCGTAGTTCGTCATGTAGGAGCCCAAGTAAACCGAACTTTGGCAATTCGAGTTTCTGCTAATAGAGGTGATTTTGAAATTAGTTTTTTTTTTCCTTCTTTATCTCTATTAAACATTTACTGCTAATTCGAGTTCGAACCGCCCCAATTCTGATAAATAGAGCTGATCGAGGGCTCTCATCCTCAAACAACTCTTTGGATGTAAGTTGATAATAACTTCTGATTTCGAGCCCCATGGCCGTGAAAACCAGTTTTCACAAACACGCTGACACAGGCCTGTTCAACAACTCTACTCTTCGCAGCCATCGGGGGGGGGGGGGGGTTGAGGTGCCAAAAATGATGCAATGAGTAGGCTGCAGACCTTCCCCTTACTATGTGCCTGTCCCGACCAAGCGAGAAACATGCCGCAGAGGGTGGCAGTGGTATGGGTTGGACCGTGGCATTCGTAATCAATAGACAGATAATGCAAATTAAAAAAAGAGAAGGCATAATATTTCAACACACCGGCGAGATAGGAACCAGCGTGGTAGCAATGCTTTTGTTTCTTCGCGTGCGATACACAGTAGGGTCGCTACTCGCTCGCCGACCGCCCCATAGCGTGACGTCACGCCAGGAGTGTGTCGGGCCATGTTATCACGAGGGCCATGGTTGGACCCCTGCACGCAGCGTGATAATGATATCAGACAACATTACGGTACGCGATACGGTGCTCGCATTATCATAATTATGGCCAATGAATTTATCGATTGCTGACATAACCACAACATGTAGGCCTACAACCAAGACACGGTATACCGTAGAACATAAATTACACAATTGAACCACGAGCCGTGCGGTGTGCCCACCATGCTCACATAGACCCGTAGAGCCATTCTGGTACACACTTGTGTAATGCTCGCTAAGCATCACATGACTGTATTCAAAAGTAAAAAGCTATGGTAAGGCCCTGGAGGAACAAAGACCTCACGTTCACGAGGTTCTTAGCACTTCCGTATTGCAAATACGTAGGTCTAGCTGCAGTGTTAACACATTCACCACACCTAATCCTTTTGTATTAATGTGAGGCAACATTTCGCGACTTTAGTTCTTGTATGTTCCAGTCCCACTCTTTGCACAACTGAGAAATTCGACGTTAAACGTTTGCGGCTTTAGTATTAACTATTATGATAAGAAGTTAGAATAAATCTGAACTGTGAAACAGCTTGATAAGTGCCACAACGCATTTTAAAGAGGTGACAAAAAAAGTGCATTTATTACATCCTAAAAGGGTAGGCGTGTCAAAATAACATTTTGAAAATGTAATACACACCCAGTCACGCGATTTACAACGTGATAAAGGGGTGTTTGCTGAATACCTTCGCTTGGGAAGCATTCATTCGGTACCAGCCAGTCAGTGAACAGGGCACGGGCCCAGGGGGATTCCCCGATGGGATACGATTCTATTTGACTTGAAAAAAGTGTTTCCTTTTTTGGGTACAACCAGGTTCATATTCATAACAGCTAACGTGGCAGGAAGTGCATCTAAGGACGTATTAATTGCAACCAGGGTCAATGGCGGATCTGCTATCTTACTATCAATTGAGCAAGAGGATGAACCTGTAGGCAGCTAAAACTTCGCGACTAGGTCATCAAAAATTATGAAATTTGGTGTTTTGCATCAATTTTTGACGAAGAGTTACGTGGACACATTCATTTTGAAAAAAAACACTAATCTTTACTATTATTTACATTAAAATGTTTTGAGCCGCCGCAAAAACAGAGACGCATTTTCGACGAGTGCCGGTAGAATTAAAAAAGTGTGATCGAAACTTTCACTCGGTGGCGACTCCGACCTGGCTTCGTTCTTCGCCTTTCTTAAAACTTTCTTCACACATTGTTGGTCGAAAATCTACTTTAAACATCACATCCATGTATTTTGTAAGAATCCGTAGTTTGAAAATAAGTTTATTAGTATTTGCACTGAATCTAAGTTGCGTTATTAATGTGACCTAGATCTAGATCTAGCTAGATCTAGCTAGATCTAGAGTAGGGCTCAAGCGGGCTGTGCCAGTGTGTGTTGTGTAGCGCACGAAAAATGATTGTTGAACTGAGTATAAAATGTGTTCAGGTTGTTTCAAGAAGTTACTGTTACAGCTTCGTTAAGTCGCCTAAGCTTGGGGACACTATGAGCTTGGCATTAGAGCATCTGTCAGGGAGAGAGAAGGGGGAAGGGGAGATGGACGAGAGGGCTGGGTGCTGAGGACAAAAGGGAGGATGGAGGAGATGGGGTGAGGGTGTGGGTGGGGGGAGAGAGAAAGAGATAGGATGGACAGGAGAAATTGGTGGTTTGGGGGGGGGGGTCGGGGGAGGGCGGAGTCAGGTTTATCCCTTGGCAAGGCCTCATCTAGACCTGCCCTTGGCAAGGCCTCATCTAGACCTGCCCTTGGCAAGGCCTCATCTAGACCTGCTCTTGGCAAGGCCTCATCTAGACCTGCCCAGTTTATGCCAAAATATGCCCTTACTACCGTTCGTAGAGCGGGCGCTTTAGCTTGTTAAACTAATGACGCTTATCGCTTCAGGGCCATAATTTATCTCTTTTTAATGAGTGAATTTTGAACGTTGCCCTATTACTGCTTGTTGCGAAGGGTCCCATATCGGTTCAAGCTTCAGGGCCCCAAAAATGTAGGTCCTCCATTGACTAATGTGTATTCTAATAATAAATAATAATAGTTCGTCCATCAGGTATGATGATGACCTTAACAACACCAGAGGAATAAAGAACAGAAATTGTAGAGAATTTCAACACATGGACAATAAAGAGAACTAAAGGACACAGAGGACAGAATGGAAAGACTGTTCTTTCATGACTTATGGCTTCTCATGTGACTGATAAGTCCTATTTTTGCCCTGCAGACCCTTCCGCATAAATGACAAGAGTGCTCCGTTGGTTCAGTACCACTGGGCCTTTTCTTGCGCCGTTCTCTTTTTTTGATAGCCTGCTGGACTCTGTCAGCTTCCCATGCTTTGCTGCCTCTGGTAAGGGCCGCCCTCCAATTTGCACGATCAAGCGAGAGCTTTTCCCACTCACTCACATCAATGGCAAAGGCCTTCAGTGATTGCTTGAGAGTGTCTTTGTAACGTCTCTTTGGGGCCCCAACATTCCTCGTTCCATTGGAGAGCTCAGAGAAGAAGATTTGCTTAGGGAGTCTGGAGTCGGGCATTCTGACAACATGTCCTGCCCAACGTAGCTGAATTTTTTTCAGGTGGCAGAAGATGCTCAATTCCTTGGCACGATTGAGGACCTCAGTGTCTGGAATTTTATCCTGCCATTTGATCCTTAGGATCTTTCTAAGGCAGGCCAGATGAAAGTGATTTAGCTTTCTGGCATGCGATTGGTACACTGTCCAGGTTTCAGCCCCATAGAGTAGGGTGGGAAGGACCACAGCATTGTACACTTTCAGCTTAGTGTCTGTGCGAATGCCGGCGACATCCCATACTCTCTTTCGAAGCCTGCCAAATGCAGAGCTGGCTTTGCTGATTCTTGAGAGAATTTCAGTATCAACACGAGCCGCGGAAGACAGTGTACTGCCAAGATAGGTGAAGTTCTCCGACACCTTCAGAAGACTGTCATGGACTTTGATATTTGGGGTCACAGGATACTTGTCGTCTGGAGTAGGCTGATGGAGCACTTCCGTCTTCTTTGTGCTTATTGTGAGGCCAAAGTTGTCACAGGCACTAGAGAACTTATCAACACAGTTTTGCATGCTATCCTCATCGTGTGCCAGAAGTGCACAATCATCAGCAAATAGTAGGTCACAGACTTGAGTACTTTTGGTTTTGGTTTTTGCCTGAAGTCTCCTGAGGTTGAATAGACTGCCATCAGTTCGGTACTTGATGCTTACCCCTTGAGGAGGAGAGCTAAAGGCTTCTTGTAGCATTGCAGAGAACATGATGCTGAATAGAGTTGGGGCTAAGACACAACCCTGTTTTACCCCATTTGTGACAGCAAAGGGCTCTGAAACACTGCCGTTGCTTTTGACTGCAGCTTGCATGCCATCATGAAACTGGCGCACTATTGTGATGAATTCGGGTGGACACCCAAACTTCGCCAAGATTTTCCAGAGGCCTTCACGACACACTGTGTCAAATGCTTTTGTGAGGTCAACAAATGTGATATGCAGCGCTTTATTTTGTTCCATGCATTTTTCCTGAATCTGTCTGGCAGCAAAAATCATATCCGCCGTTCCCCTCTCTTTACGAAAGCCACATTGGCTCTCGGGAAGCAAGTCATTTGACGAGAGGTGATCAAGAAGGCGATTCAGAAGCATTCTTGCCAATATTTTGCCAGCAATTGAAAGTAGAGAGATTCCCCGATGGTTGTCACAGACTTGGCTGTCCCCTTTGTTTTTGTACAGATGGATGATTGAAGCATCTTTGAAGTCCTGTGGCAGCTTCCCTGCTTTCAACATATGATTGAACAACTCGGTCAGCCTTTCAATAAGCTTTTCTCCACCGAAGGCATACACCTCAGCAGGAATTGAATCCACGCCTGGTGATTTGTTAAAGGACATCTGATTTGTGGCAGTTCGGGTCTCATTTGCTGTGAATGGCTTGGCAAGAGCTGCATTAATAGGAGTCTGAGGGAGGCGGTCAATGGACTCAGTATTTATATTTGATGGCCGATTTAGCACACCTCCGAAATGTTCTGCCCAACGCTGAATTATGGCATTCAATTCAACAATGCGTGTTGAACCATCTGACGTAAGAAGTGGCGTAGTGCCAGAGCGGGATGGTCCAAACACAGCTCGGAGGCTCTCAAAGAACTTTCTAGTGTTGTTTGTGTCGGCATATTTCTGAGTTTCTCTTACTCGCTCTTCAAGCCAGTCATTTTTCATTTTCCTCAGCTTCTTCTGGAGTACACCCTTACATGCACGCAGTGCATCAGCTTTTGCTGTGGAAGAGGGGTCACTGCAGTGAGCTTGGATGAGACTATTTTTTTCTTTGATGAGCACTTTAATTTCATTATCATTATCATTGAACCAGTCCTGGTGCTTGCGGACAAGAAAACCAACTGTGCTGCTGGCACAAGAGTGTACAGTCGTATTTAGGTCAGTCCAGCTCTGTTCAATGTTCTCAGGGTCAAAAGTCACGCAATCCAATTTTGAGGAGAGTTCTGATGAATGTGTATTCTAGACACGCTGTAACCTGTGGCATTCCGTAGAGTAGCTGCTGTGCTAAGAGAGATAACCAAGTAAATCTTTTTTTTTTTTTCCCTTATCCAAGGCCCCATATCCCAAGAAAAATACACAGAAATGTATCACTCGTCTGCAGTTCCCACAAGAACTCAAGGCGAAAAAAAAAAGTTATTTTTGGTAATTTCTACAATATGATTATTTTAAATCAACCAAATTATAAAGAAAACTCTTAATTAAGCCCCTAAAAAGTCTCACAAAATCAAAGATTTTCCACAAGCAGAAATGGGGGTGGGGCCCAGAGGCTTAAAAAAAAAAAAATGGATATTAAAGATTCATAAAAGAAATGATAATCTTCTACTACCTAAAAGCATATTAAGAAAGATCATAGTAGGGAAAAGTTGTTATGGAAAAGCTTCTCTCTTATCAAACCTAATTCTTACTGAAGGATGGTTCGAATAATGATAATCTCCTTGTTTTTTAGTGAATTATTATTTCAACCTGAGTACAAGATCATTAAAACTGGTTTTGAACAAGTACTACAGAAAGATTATGATACTTACGTTATTCAATAACATCAATTACCTTACCATAATGGGTAAAACACATCTCCTTGTCATATTTTAGAAGAAGTTCAAAACCTGTGGTGGACATTGATCTTTTTGAAACTCTAAATTGCATTAATTTTGCATGTTGATAAGAAATAAGCCTTTAATTGTTATTTGACTTTTTTTTTCTAGATATATCCCCCGTTCTTTTTGTGTTATTCGGCAAAACGTTTCATTCCTTGTCATCAATGAAAAGCTGACGTACAGGCGGCAAAACCATGGGTTGAGTTCTTTTAGCTTCGGGGGGGTTGGGGGGGGGGGGGGAGGGGGGTACGCTAAGAATCAGTTTATTATCCCATGAGGAAAATTGATTTCACGAAGCGTTTACTGAAACCATGGGTGGTGACTGTCATTTAAGATGGATATGAATTTCTGCACACAAGTACAAGCATTTGGGTACGGGTGGTCGAAACTGAAAACTGCCATGTCTGTCATGTTGCATATTTTCTCGATGTTTGCGTTGCTAAGTTTGTTCTTGTCACTTTTCCTGGCATTGCCTCTCTATGTTGTAACTCTGATCGTTCCTTTAGATTGACAAGGTTCTAACTCCCTTCCTTCAACTTTTGAGAAATCAAAGATTGAAGTTTCATGTGATCATAGCTTTGAAAGCACAGATGTAACAGGACGGGTAGCATGAGCGGTCTCCCTAGCTAGCTATCTAATCTGACACCAAATATGTAACAGGGATAGGGAACGAGCAGTCTCTCTATAGCTATCTCACACAGTCAAGCATACAAACAAAACTATCAGGTTTTGAGAGGACATTTAAGTTTATTAAAAAGAAAAGAAAAAAACAAATAATAATACAACAATACAATTCACAATAAACCAGGACAATAAACAAGACAATAAACAGCACAAGACGATAAACCACAATACAATAAACTAGACAATACAATAAACAAGACAATAAACCCAAGACAATACAATAAATAAACCCAACCGATAGGCGCGCTGAAAAAGAACCACAAAAAAAGGAATTAAAAGCACGCCTCATCAGTTAATCATTACATCATGCTAAAACAAGAGAATGCATCAAAAGAAAACATAAAAGTTAATAATAATTATATTCACATTGTAAACTAAATATGGGGAAGGTCTAGTGTGTCTATCAAACTGTAATGTATTATATGGGCAAACAGTCGTGTATTACTCTGAGGGCACTCCGGGGGAGACAACTCGAGTATAAGATGCAAGCCTACCAAGTAACATGTTTACTTCCCTTGGCTTAACTAGAGACTGACATAGGGCTATCCCACACGCTATAATTCTTATATAACAACGGCCATTATTCTAGATCAGGAAGAAAACTTAATTTGATTCCAGACAAGATAACATTAAGCCTTACATGTGTATACGCGCACCCTGTACGCATCAAATCTGTCCTAGTTATGGAGTGAGCTAGAGTTAAACTAACTACAATAAAATACAGTCTGCTGAGTCTACACACTCATACCACAGAACTGCCCATGCTAGATGGCTCAATAACAGACAATCCCGTCTACTTACTTAGCCCACCCACGCATAACGTAGTATCCCTTAATTAACAATTACCATCATAATTAACAGAGGATAGCAATAGCCAACTGGATCTACCCATTAAGTCAAACTAAATTAACTTAAAATTCCCATTAGCTAACCCAGCTCAATTCCCCACATGATAGATTATTAATATTACACAAAAACCCTAGTCCATACTGCCACAGGCCTATCTTAACTCAGAGCCAAACTTATCCCTTTCCTATCCTCTGAATATAATACCAAACTCCTTACTCATAAAGTCACAGGAGTATCTCTAGGTGGACCAACCCACATGATAAGTCAACACCTAAGTCTCAACCAACAATAGCAAGTTATAGTCTCCCACTACAAGTGATATGATAATCATGGCATAACGCCAAACCCAACTACATGGTACAACTACAAGGCTGAACAGTCAAGTCAACTCACTTGCATTATCTCCAACAATACTGATATATACCTAAAAGATTCCCACATATTCTGTGAACATAATTATATAATGTAACAAGATAACATCATAAGATAATAATGATGACATACATTATATAATATATAGGTCTACTGGGCAAGCCACACCCATAACCCTATGATTGAGTTAAGTCAATGCATCTGATCTCTTCATTACAACAGAGTCCGATTACATCTGTCAGTGTGTCAAAAAAACAGACAATGAGCACCTACAAAGGCTGCCACAATAATATGACACCTGATGCATAGACGGTGCATCCATACACCTAGCATAGGCCGTTCCCTTCATACTATCAACAAATATAAGTTCAAGGTCCGACCCTCAAAAGTTTCTAAGTCCGACCTAACCAGTACAAATTGAAGAAATTCAACTTAACACCTATTTAGAGAATATGCTACATCAAATAGGCATTATAATAAACATATAAATTAAGAAATTAAAGTCAATAATCATCATCCTTTAGTATAATTCCGATATTCGAGGTCCCAAATGCTGTTTAAGTGTTGTAGCTAGTGTAAACAGTCAGCCAGGTTTGTTATTGTTGTTCGAGTCAAGTTTCCGTTTCCGGAAGCTATTAGTTGACCAATCCCGGTCTTGATTTGTCTCGCTTGACCAGAAGTCATGTGATCACGCCTGCTGGCGTCTGCTGTGACCTACTCACGCGCGCTTTGCAGACCCCGCACCTCTCTCTCTCCATCTTAACTGGTCTGCCCATTATCATAAAGTCCATAATGAATACGGTATCAATAAAATGTAACGAAAAGGCACACAAGACAAGTCTACACATACGTCATTGTCACAATGCTGATTTAAAGGCACCTAGAAATAATCATCATCCAACAATAACATTACAAACCCACAAAAGAACAAGTTAAAGTAAAGAAATAACTTGGTTAAAATTCTTGCCCGTTACTCTCTCTCTCTCTCTCTCTGTCCCTAAGAAGGACATGTTGAGCCTGAATGGCATCAACTGCAGATTAAGAATAACGATCTAGATCTGTCTATCTCTGATCCAATTAGCGGGACTTAGACCCTTAGCAATAGCACCCTCCAGTTACTATTTGTTAGCACTTCACATGAAATCAGTCTGTCATAAATTACAGTTAAATGTTTCCATTTAATTACATGAACTAATCATGCGCGCTAGCTTTAATAGCATTCTAGAACCTTACACTCTTCCTCTGCAGGATACTGGTAGATCACTAAGATAGAAACAGTAAGATAAACTTTACCATAGATTGTTAGCTGCTAGCCTGATTGCCTAACCAAGCTGAACAAAGTTCATCAAACCTCCAAGTATAATCCAATCATTATTATTTCACATCATCTAAATATTATTACATATCAGAACTAAAATAATGGGTACAACTTACGTGAATTAACCAAATGAATTCACACTTGATCTACATCATCAGAGCTGGCACTTCACAAATCTTGAAATATTTACAACTTCTCACTTTTATCTTAGTCTGGACATAATGACACGCCCTGCTGTCTTGAAGACTTGGGTGGAACTGACTGACCCACGCTATCATCTATGCATCACCCAAAAAACGCGCAACCCATTTACTCCCTAACTGTTCACTAAGTGCAAATTCTAATAAAACATTAAAACAAATAAATCATTTTTAGAAACTACCCTCTTGCTCGTGTATGTTCCAAATACACTATCTTGATAAAATATTATCTAACAAGATAAATACTAAACAAACTTATAATGTAGTGATACATAACAAGATTCTACTTCTGGCACCAAGGATGGTCACTTAAATTGACCAATCCTGGACAATACAGACAACGCTAAGATCATGGTTTAAAAATTGCCGCAGTGAGTACATCAGTTGGCAATATTACTCAACACTACATGACTCATGTCAAGTGCGCGATCAAACAATAAGGGGAGATTATCTATAGTTTATGTGTGGTTACTTCCCCTTGACCACATCTACTGATCCAGCTAGTCAAAATAAACTGGTTTATCTCCCTTCCACTGCAGTGAGCTATAACTCAGCCCTGTAATGGTTCACCCCATTACACATAGAATTTTTCTTTTTAGTAAAACTTACAAATTACACACCGAATCGATACGCTGACACACAATGGAGAAGACCCTTAGTGTGCAGTGTGTCACTCAGTTCAGCCAAAAAGTTGAGATGGAACCTTGTCATTCTAAGGGGCCGAAACGAAATAATACCACCCATGGGTCTTGGACTCATGTTCTTAATTGTGCCTTTGTTTGTTTTTTTTTGATGTTGATCATCTTCCTTGTTATCTTTTTAGTGGTACGCCCGTCTTGTCGGTTGTGGTTGGTGCCGGGGAGTTGATATGGTGCAGAAAGATTAGAGATTTCAGTGAAAGAGAAGTGGTATCCAAGGGAGGTGAGAATTTGCCACTGTGTATTTCAAGGGTGTGATCCCTTGCTTTGCCAAATGTACAAGCCACTAGTAAAGTGACTGTGTTCCTCTGAGACATTCTTTAAAAATTCAGACTGCTATGGCCAAGGCAACTCCCCCGCCTGTGACAGTTTCCTATTACTGGCCGCCTGTATAATATGTTGATAGTCAGTGGGATTGCAGGTCTCCAGGGTCCATGAAATTATTGTCCACTTTTAGTTCACGGATCCGTCAACTCCTGCAACATTGTGACTTACATACAATATTAAGAATTACTGTGAATGCAAAAAAAAAAACAACAACAACAACAAAAAAACCAACAATCTTTCTTTGCTAGTTTGCTCAGATTTGGAGTGCAAGTAAAATTAATATATGAACAATTCGATCCCTTCAGCAAAAGGAATCATAACAATGGCTAGCAGTATCCTAACTATTCCTATCGCAGAATGAAATTTTTAGGGATGTTCTTATTCAAAGTTCTAAGAAGGGTGGTTCCCAGACCCCTCCCCCCCCCCCACCCTTTATCCCTCGAGAGCTGTTTCACACGAAAGTGGGGGAAAATGTATATATGAGCCCCATAATAAGGACAAAACAGATCAAGGCTGGTGCAGATACCCAACGGATGGCGTGCCGGGCCGAAAAAGTTTGCTACACACTAGCAATGACACTGTCCGCTGCATCCCACTGGGTCTCCGTGTGGACAGTGCTTATTGTGCTAGTGTGAACCAAAATTTACGGACGGCGAGCCACCGGACTGGCGCCTACACCAGCTTTGGTCTGTTTTACCCCTTATTCTAGACGCCACTTGATATTCAGGTTGTTTAAAAATAAAATGTTCTCTTTGTAATGGTTTTCCCGTGTCTATTTGTACCTGTAGGGCTCAGCAAATACATATTTTCTTTTTTCATTTTGAAAACTTTTGTCTTGCATCTGGCCATTCTGCGACCCACTGCATATCGGTTTTCATTTTTCATAGTGTGCTGGGGGGTTAACTTCTCCCCTACCCCCATCTGAGAGTAGCCATATACTTCAGGGATGGCCCCATAGAACTATAGGCAGACACGGAGAGGTGGCAACCAAAATGTTTCATGTTCAAAACAGTGAAATTGAGAAAAAAATGTGTAACCTTAATGAAAATTCAAGTAATTGCCAAAACTACAATACGGACACAAGAATAGTTGTAATTTGGATGCAAATCAAATCAACACTAGTAGAAGAATTGAAACATTTTGGAGAACGAAACATGGGAGTACTGCACAAAAGATGTGAAAAGCAGCATTTTACAAGGAATGTGTTATGAAATAAAGTCACACACCTTGCGTCTTGGATATCAACAGGCATTATTAAGAGCAATGAATGAAACTGGACAATGTGCAAAAAAAAATAAAAAGTCATTTTCGGCAAATGCCACTTTGTTGTGCTGCTGTTGCATTGCAGTTGCGTCACATTTTTGAAAAGTTTTAATTAAACTGGGCATTCTCCTTGATCTCGAATGGAGATTATGTGCACACATTAGACACTCGGGATTATTACAAAGTCAACATGAAGGTGGTATTTGAACACGACAGCAACAGGAATTCGCATGTGTGCGCCTAGGCAGGCTTATGAAAACACCCAGGAAGTACACATGTAGTTGAATTGGTAACGGGAGTATCATACTAAGCCCGGAACGTCACAGAGAGTGGCTGCCAGCGAAAGGTACACCCAAGACATTATGGCAGAAGCTGACTGTGTCTGACCGGGCTTAGTATGATAGTTGTCTTCCCGGATTTACTAAGAACGCTGACTGATCCGTTCCGGGCATAGTAATAGTATGATACTCCCCTTAGCTGTTTCAGCACAGCGAAATCATTCCAATCTTCAGAGATGAGAATTGATTGGACTGGATACTTCTCACTCAACGGAATGAATTTATCCAGGTTTTTCGGACAAGGATTGGATAATGTTTCACAATAGAAACTCAAGAACAGAAAAAACAACAAAACAACAAATCCTAAATTCTCATCAATCATTGCCGTTCTCTTAATGTAAAAACGATTTCACTTTGTTAAACTGTCCAGCGGTTGTCGTTTTTTCTTTTCTGTCATCAATCAATTGCCGGGAAACCAAACGGTATAAATTAAACACGTTAATATTTTTCATCTGTCAAGGTGTCTCTCATTGACAGACACTTTAATTATCTGGCTCTTATTGTTCCTTTTATCTGTGCAGTGATTCATCTTGTTTTCCTTCCATTAATTAAAAAAAAATTCACTGTGAGAAAGAAGAAAATGTAACAAAAAATTTTTTGTTTCAAATTTAACATAGAATAATAAATAAATAAATAGATGAATATCTGAAGAAGGAAGCAATTAAAATACGTAATAAAGTAAGTAAATAAATTCTAAAAAAATCAATGAATGAGATATGAATAATTGGATGAAAGCAAGAATGAATGAATAAAAGAACGAATTTTAAAAAAATGAATGAATGATTAAATGAATGATTGAATAAAAGAATAAATGAATGAATGAATGAATAATTGAATGAATGAATGAAAGAAAGAATGAATGAAAATGAATGAATGGATGAATGAATGAATGAATGAATGAATGAATGAATGAAAATCACCATGGTCTTATTTTGTAATAAAAAGCATGGAGGTATGCTGTCTCCCCAGCTATTCTGGATCTTCAGATATTGTCTTGTCATCTCTCAGGGGCAGCTGTAGGCTGTGACAGTGATATACTAACATCAAGGCCACTGCGTGATGTCATAACAATAAACGGCCTTCCCGCATAAATGACAATTATTCTATTGCACTACTTGAACGTTTTTTGATGTTTCCGTTGCCGTTTCCCTTTCTATACAAACGAAATCCCAGCATTAAGGTTTTGTAACGCCGACAATGCTATAATTTCTAGTATGTGTCCATCCATCTTATTAATGTGTTAGGTCGCACGAAGACTTCAGTCCCCCGCACGTACTTCCAGATCGACTAGTTTTATGCTTTGTTTCCTCTTCATTGCCGTTTCTTATTTCCTTCAAAATTTTTAATTTCCTGCCAGCTTCCTATTGATTTGTTTCACCTAGGTCACCCTAATTTGTGATGCTGACCATGATGCTTTACGTTAGTGCAACAAACGAGGATGTAGGAAAAAAACCCAAACAAAACCGAAATGAAATAATTATGTGTAGCTGCCCGACAAAATGAGGCACATTTCGGCACTACCCAATTCGAGAAAATCGTTAAAAAGCGTCATAGATTAAAATATTCAATTTCACTGTCTAGAAATGAGTGCATGGCGCATGACACCTAAAGTAAGACTGTGCAATATCATCATGGAAAACTACTTCTTAGATCAGAGAGAGGGAGCGAGAAGGATGTGTTTGTGCCCAATACCACGTCTCGTAACATAAAATAAACAAAACCAGTGGTAAACGAGAGAAAAGAAAAAGGGAGAAAATTAAGAAGGATAACTCGTGCTGGCCAAGTACAGTTTGGACACCAATCATCGTTAAACTTCTTCATCGAACATCGTCGGCCAGCGGGCCCAGGTAGGCCATACAAAATTATTGGTGGGCTAACGAAAGCTCATAAATACAATCAGCACCCATTCAGTAGACTACCAACAATTTTGTATGACTCTCACCGGTCCCCTGGCCGACGAGGTTCGATGAAGAGATTTTGGCGATTTTTTGTGTAAAACTGAATTTGGCCACCAAGAGTTATCCATCTTTAATTGTTTCCCTTCATACCAAGTTTTCATTTGTTTCAGGACGAGGCTATTATTGACAGTGAAGACAAACACCCTGCAGTTTATTATTATGATTATTAGTATTATTACTACTATCATTTTATTGCTATTGTTGTTGTAGTTGTTACTGTTCTTCCTGTTGTTGTTATCATCATTATTATTATCATAATAATTTTTATGAGTACTTTTAATGTCATTTGTCTTTCGCTCTCCCTCCCTCCCCCCTCCCCCGCCCCCTCCCAACCCCTATTTAAACCCAACGGATACATTACATTTCAGAAGAAGACGGGACTACACACAATTAATTAGGTTGTAAGATTTTCAAAGCCGTATTTATGACAATAGGCGTGCTGATTATTCGTTATAAAACAAACAGTATTCTTTATCGAATTCGCTGTAAAAGAAAAAAATAATAAAAACAACAAAAGGCTTTTTCTGTTCATAAAACCCATCTACACGACATGCTATTGAACAGGTCAATGGTTGCGTCCTGTATTTGCGCCCAAATCATCCTCCATTCGTGACTGTTTTCGCCTTCCCCCTTCCCCCCCTCCCCCCCCCCAGCCATCGCCCCCTTTTCTTCGTTTTCGCTCCTTTGGAAATCAAATCGCCCGATTTTCAGTTGTAGTAGCGAATGAAAAATTCCACCCCTCCCCCCCCCCCCCCTATTTTTTTTAAAGCAAATTCACTTGGATTAATGTTTAATTATTATGCTTCTAACTAAACAGTCACATATGTAGCCAGCCGACAAAATGAGGCACTCCGGGCATTTTGGTGGTATAGCGACATTGGTAATCCAAATAGATTATTCAAAGCCATTTTATTTGGTAAAACAAATTTTGCTGTAATTCAATTAGCAGAGAAGATGTCGCCTCTCAAAACCACAGTTTTGAGAAAAAGGCTTTTAAAGTTTCAACTTTTTTGTCAAAATTATTGATAGTGACTCAATTCAAAGTCACTTTTGAGGCAACTACCCTTGTCAAACAGGATTATCATTTGGAAAGGGAATAGTAAAAAAAAATGTTAAACTTTAAAAAAATACTGAAAACGCAAAATCGATAAACTTGACTCTGTGATGCCATTTAATGATTTTCTCAAATCGGGTAGTGCCGAAACGTGCCTTATTTGGTCGGGTGGCTACAAAATGGTCAATGCAAAATGATATTTAACATCACGGCCTCACCATGGACATACATCATTCTAAAGCGGTGTTTTTATGTGTACGGAAACGGCAACGGAAACGGAAACGCAAAAATCCATCAGATAGTAGAAAAAAAAAGTGTTTTCATGTGTACGCATGAAAATATTCCTTCTAATCCACGTGCAGGGCTTTTTACGTTTCGGTTGCCCTTTCTGTTTGCGTGCAAATGAAAACCCAGCTTGATCCTTGTACGCCCATACGAGGGAGAGAATAGGTTGGAGCCAAGCGTACAAAAAGTGTACATGGAAAAAGGTTCGTGTGGGAGCGGCGGTAAAAAAATCGCCAAACTTGGAACACATGATACGTACTTTATAGAAAACCCCTTTACTCGATTCAAAAGTCAGCAAACTTTGTACTCGAATTCCAGCGAACTGTTTAGTGCGTAACATTCTTTTAGAGTTGTGAAAAAGATGTACGAGTACATTGATCACAATCTATCCATTCCGTGTGACAAATGAAGTAATAGACAAGAAAAAGTGAACCAGGCTGAAAATAGTATTCGACATTAGTGCACCAGTTTGGCACCCCGGTCCTTGAAATATGACGTTTTATTATTACTGGGTTTTTTTTCGTACGCCAAGCTCTGTAATGGGTTCATTTAAAAAAAAAATTATTTTTAAATTTAATGAGATCTTCTCTGCGAAACAAGGTACTGTCAGCGTAATCGATCACCTGTACACTGCATAGCTTAGTGACCCCAGTTTTGTTTCTCGAGTGTGCTGGAGCAGCAACTGACAGAAAGAGGTTTGAGTTTGCGTGTTCGCCCCCATTTCTCTCTCTCTCTGTCTGTCCCTCTCTCTGTCTCCCTCCCTCTCCTTCTTTCTCTTTCTCTGTCTTATCTGTCTGTCTCTCTTACCCTATTGTATTTTATGCTTCAAAGTATTATTTATTTATTTATTTATTCATCTATGTATCTCTTTATTATTATCATTGATTTTATCATTAATATTAGATAAGTTTGCTGTGCAAAATACAGGAAATAGACACCACGTTTTATTGTCATTATTATGTTCATTATTACTGCTGTGGTTATTGTTATATCGTATTGTTGTTGTTATTATTATTGCTGTGACTAAACACAAGCCCAAACCTTCACACTTTATAGTAAAAACATACACTTGGTTATTTACGTTTCTTTTTAGGTTAAAATCTTTGTTTGGCCAGGTTTTCTGCCGTAGCTGTTTATACCTCCTCAACTACACTTTCTTCCTTTTGTTCTTCCTCTTCAGCTTCTTGTCGCTGCCTGTATGTTTTTTATTCTTCTTTTTATCTCCTTGGCAAAATTTTATTTATGTTTTTATTTATTCATTCATTTATGGTTTCCTCTCCCCCCTTCCTCCCTTCCTCATTATTACCTGATTTTACTATGAGTATGAGGCCTGTTTTTTTTTTTTTTTTCGTAATTGTTATGCTCCTCTTACTGTGACTGTATGGCAAACACCATCAAAACAAATGAAACGAAAACAAAAAACAAACAAAAGTCAGGATAAAACACACACACACACACACACACACACACACACACACACACACACACACACACACACATACACAAGAACGCACGCACGCACGCACGCCCGCCCGCCCGCCCACGCACGCACGCACGCACGCACGCACACACTCACACTCACACACACACACACACACACACCCACACACACACGCATGTTCGCCTTAGTTCCTGTATGTTGTATCTCTATTTTATGAAAAACTAGAGATCTTTTAGCGTGTAGGAAAGGTGTAATTGAACACTTGTTTAAAATGCCTTGTGGCACTTATCAAGCTATTTCACAGTTCCGATTTATTCCAACTCCTTACTACGAGAACACAACTGTAGACTGACTTCAGTGGTAGAAAATCAAATGGCCGAGTGTCTGTTTTTTTTTTAAAATTCTTTTTTATTTCAAAACAGTCAACTTACACATAATCACAAGAATATGGATGCACAAGAAAAGAAAAACACAAAAAAAAGAAATGACATAATTATTATATCCACAGTGAGGTTAAATATAGCAAAGGAAAATAACACCTGTACCTGAAAGTTAGTTCTCAGAATAAAACTACTTCTTTCACACTCTCTCATTCAAATGAACCGAAAACATAAAATGACGCGTCCTGTTGGCAAATCCCACAGGCAAAACAAAATTACAGACTGTGACCTTAGTTTTTGTTTGTTCAATCTCCATTTTGTGGAAAAAAACAAAACAAAATTGGACAGGAGAATGTTTTAGTATAGAAGAGGTTTAACAAAATGCAAACTTGGACACTGGCTTAAAATGTGTTGTGGCAGTTAATATCGGGTGTTTTACAGTTCAGATTTATTCTAACTCCTTATCATAATACTCAAGGTGCAAACGTTTGACGTGGAATTTCTCAATTGTGCAAAAAGGAGTTGGAGCAAACAAGACCTGAGGTTGAGAGACAGACCTGTTTGGTCAGTCCTCTTCCGAAAACTGGACAACACGTCTACATTTTGTATTACGTTTATCGGATATTTTAGTAAAACGTGTTGCAGTTAGGCAAACTGTAAGTTGATAGCAATAAGAAAACGGGGGAAAGGCAAGAGAATCAAGGGAATTAAAATGCAACCTTTTCTTTTTTAAATGAAGAGTTGACGACAAGCAGGCGTCATTGATCGAGCCGCCATCTTTGATGTAATTGGCTTAATTGTTCCTGTGTGGTTGAACAATGAATAAAATTTTATAAATAATAAATTAAAAAAAATATATTATAAATAATAATAAATGATAAATAAATAAATAAATAATAAATAGATAGACAAATAAATAAATAAAATGACATAAAGAAAGTCTTGCGCACCCCACCCCCACCCAACTATTCACCTAAGAACTTGGGGGCAACTCTCACCCCCGGCCCTACCCCATCCTTGCCAGCAGAAGCCCTCTGGCTACGCCTTTGACAGAGGCTGTAGAAACTTCGTCATGAACGTGCACAGGAGCAGAAAACATGTCCATTGACGAACTTGCCTTACATTCACAGGCATAAGCCTCAAATGTTACTGGACAGCGTTTTCCACAATGGGTGGACCGACCTTTCAATGAACTAGACATAGCTGGTGTTTGAACTGTGAAAAAACACTGAACTAAAATAATTGAAATATCCTGCATTTTTCCAGTAAAACAGCGGCGTGGCCAATTAGAAGACGATCAGATAGGCGTGAACATTATTTTTCACTGCACTCGCCACGGACCCATGCACTGAAATAAACTAGTGGTCGATGTTTACTCTTTAATCTGAGTTTGGGTTTCGCCCGATGAGCGTCATCTCGATAACAGTCGTCCACCGTGCCCTGGTTCATCTAGCGGTCATTTGCTTTTAATTAAAAAGAGATGGGGCTTAAACAGGAGCTGCCTGGGCTTGTCCTAACGATTTCCAAGATCTATGATAATAAAAAATAAATACAGTGCACTCTCCCGATTACGACATCTCCGAATAACGACATTCTCCCGATACGACATTGACCCACGGTCCCGATTTTTTTACTATATGTTATTAGTAATAAAACTCTCTAAATAGCGACATACTTTTTAGACCACTCTCCGGATAACGACATTGAGTTAGCAATAATCGGCTGTGACTTTGCTAGATACAAAAATAAAAATAGCTAAAATATTGTTTCCGGTCAGTTTCATTTCATTCTCTGAGCCAATAAAAACACTTCTTTTCCGACCAATGAAATGTCCTACCAGAGGCACCTCATAGCCAATGAGATCGCTTTGTTATCGGCCAATGAGATCGCTTTGTTATCGGCCAATGAAAACACACCTGTGTCTATTGTCGTCGGAACAAAAAGGGTGACGCGCATTAAATGAGTCAGTCATCACATCGCTGACGGCTGAATCGATTGTATTCACCCGAGAACAATAACGCACCCCAAGATGTCGACAGAGGGAAAATGACACACAAAAAACAACAACAACAAAAAAACCAAACAAAAAAAACAAAACAACACACACACAACACACACACACTTCGTGTATTTTACATGTTTGGAAAGTCCGATCACTGATCACCCACTATGGTTGGTACGTTACATTCTAAGGGTCTAACCACACCCCTTTTTCCGCCATCTTGAAAATCTCCGAATAACGACATGTTCCCGATAACGACATGCACCTCTGGTCCCGAGCCATGTCGTTATCGGGAGAGTGCACTGTACATATATTTTTAATTGAAACCTTGATTTAAAAACCACAAATGAGTTTTTCCCTCACGTGCAAACAGTTCCCAGTGCCTTCCAAAACGAAAGAACAAGAAAATAAAACAAGGGAGTGTAACTTTTCCGTTTTGATAATTCTGCCTTTAACTGACTAACATTTTGTGGTGTTGACTAGAATAAGTTTGGCGGGTGTCACAAAGCTTACACAAAAGCCTTTTTTACTTTGATTAAATGTTCGAGTGGCAAAGCGAAGAAGTGGAAAGACTTGTTTTGCCTTGTTTGGATATTATTATAATCAGAGAAACAGGATTCAAAGACTTCTGTTAATATCACCTCTAAGTTTTCTGTTCCCATTTGCGATTTAAAAACCAACAGTTAAAAAAAAAAAATGACATCCAAAACTAATACCATAACTTAAACCACTCTGAAAATCGCTTCCATGTGAGAAAAAAAGAAAACAAACTCATCTGTGGTTTTTAAAACAAAGTTTTGATAAATAACAATGATATCGATCTTTGGAAGTCGTTAGGAGCGGCTCGCAGAACCACTATTTAAGCCTTCTTTAATTAAAGCAAATGATCGCTAGGCTAACCAGATAGGACACGATATAGAACTGTAGCCGGAGTCGTCACATAACAACCAGGGAGTACAAACAAACATTTCATATCGCTGACCCTATCAGGACACCGCCCTAGTGCAAAGGGCCTACTTATACAGGAGTTACAACTGCTTTACTTGAATCCACTCTTACGTCAATACTGTTTTAGTTACATGCATTATTATATAAATACAGACATTTGAAATATTGTGACCTCTAAGAAAAAGCAAAATGTCCTTCAAGAAGTTCAGAAAAATATTTGACAAAAAGAGCAAAAGTTGTCAATGGCACGTGTGGGGATACACTTACGCGTGTTCAATAAAGGGCCAGCGATATTTAATTTTTAAACTTATCGACCACCGATCACACAAGAGCCTGTTATCCTGTTCAGACATACCGGTAACGAGGAAAAGCAAGTCATGGAAAAGGTATTGCTTAACCTCCAAAATGGTCCTCGCGGAGTATACTTTTTATCATGTTACCCACAATTTCCTTCGTCCATTGTAAACTAGATCTATATTATTTTCAAGAAATTTAGATGAAAAATGCTTGTTGTCAGATGTTCTGGATACCCCGGAGTTCTCGGTGAAGGTTTTACAGCTCGCTCTTATTTATTGTATACAGTAATAGTACCATCTTACCTCCGAAGGATTACGGTAATGGTTGACTGGTGAAAACAAATTCTGATATTTACTACTAATGCACTCTCTGATATTGGCCAAAATATGAACCGCTACAAACAATTTTTTGTTTTTTGTTTTTTGCATAGGTAAACTACATGTATTAATGATGTTATTATTCCTAGAACGAGGGATTTGTCTTTCTCGAGTACTGCACAGCCAATAGGGACGCTGTGCCCGTACCAGAGCGCCTAGATGAAAATGGAAATGTTTGTAAGAGACTGAGAAAAAAGCCAGCAGTATCAAGAATCATCTGTGTCAACTTAAGGGGTGAAACAGATTAAGGCTGGTGTAGGCGCCAGACCGGCGGCTCGCTGCCCATAAATTTTGCTGCAAGCTAGCACAATAAACACTAGCCACTGCATGTCGCTGTGTGGACAGTACCTATTGTGCGAGTGTGAAGCAAGATTTATGGTCGGCAAGCCACCGGTCTGGCGCCTACACCAGCCGAGGTCTGTTTCACCCCTTATGCCGAATGCAAAGTATCTATCCTATTGTTCAATCTACCATGGCTAAGTTTCCACCAGGCCTTGTCCAGGAGAAAGCGAACAAAACTGATACGGAAGCTCAGATATCCCTGAAGGATATCAACAAAAGTACTCTCAACTCTGAACAATGCACAGAGATGTACGTACTCAATTGTTTGATAAGAAGCAGAACAAAAGTAGGACAAACATAAAATACGATTTGAAATCACACCAACCGGAGCAGCTCAGGGTACAAATAACATCTAAACCTAATGCAAAGAGGAAACTGAAGTTTATTCTCTGCTAAACTCAAGATTTTTGTAGCTGCAGATCTTGAACTCCGTGAGTGCCACAATACTCTTGTACAATTTTGAGCTTATCACAACTCATTGGGCGTGACTTCAAAATAATGCTTCATACATTGTCTAGAAGGCCATCCATAAAGTTCGGACGCTGGGGGTGGGGCTGTGTGTGTGGTGGGGGGGGGGCGGGTGACCCCAGAGTATTAAAAGTGTAGATACTGGGAGAAAGGGGCAGGGAGTCTGGGGAGTGTAGGTACGTTTTGCCATTTTAGCGATGAATTAACAAGACTTGGTTTTATTTATATTTTTCAGCAAAATAAAGTTGCAAGATTATATATATATATATACATATATATAGAGAGATGGTGTCAGTGCAAACATGCTGCCTGGAAACTTGGCATTAAAAATTTGTTTTTGTAGTACCAATTCATGAAGCCTTGAATCCCGCATTCTATGTAGAAATAGATCTTACCATTATCCAATAGAAATACTCAAAATAAACATTGGATCAAACTGGCTACGTCCATTTCCCCTCTGTTATATTGGCCGTTTTTTTGTTCCTCCTGTAAAATTTGCCCATCTTCACCTGGCTGGTTGGCGCCCGACACCATCGATAAAGATGCATTGTAAAATGACACAGTCAAATAGCCCTTACAAAATGCCACTTCAGATTTTTTAGAATATCAAGGCGGCATCATGGACATTCACTTTTCAAAATGGGGAGGGGTTGGGGCTGATACCAAGCGTTTGTACGAAAAGGGCCGAGTAGGGGAGGGGTGTGTGTGTCAAAAATGGCTAAAAATCCAGCCTAGGTATTTCATGGGGGGGGGGGGGCTCAAGCCCAGAACATTTAGGCGTCAAAATTTAGCAGTTTAATTTCATGGCTATCCTGTAGAAGGGGGGGGGGGTGGGGTCACGTTGTTTGTTGTTTGTGCCCATTACAATCATAATAACAATTATTAGGCTGTTGTTAGAAAGCCTCAGTATTGTACACAGTAAACTATAGAGGAACAGTGAAAATAACACAGAATTTTCTCTCTTCGGCTTTGTGATAGCCATTGGTCCCCAATAACAGACTAATTATAACTTTCCAGTTTTCTGTTTGTTTATTTGTTTTTGTTCGCTGCTCCGAGTCAGGTAGACACATACACACACACACACACCTACACACACAAACACACACACACAAACACACACACACACACACACACACGCACCCACATACACACACACCATAAGGGAAGAAAAGACAGGCTGAAAGTTTATTTGTATATCTAGAGACTGAACATTTGGTACCGCTCCACCAAGCACAGCTGAGGAATCTCACAGAATGGAATTAAACATGTGGTGTCTAATTTATAAAAGATGCACCTGTCAGAAAAATAGTTGCCCCCAAATCGTCCCCATTTACGATTTCGACCATTATCGCACATTTCATCTGTTTGCCCTTTATCGCCCTTGTGCACGCAGTACATCAAAGATACTACAAATTGTATAATTGATAAGATGAGACAGCTGACGCTTTTCGCGTTCATAGATTTCGCATCGCCACCTGGCGGCAAACACTCGAAGTCCTGAAAAGTGCAGTATTTTACAAAGCCAAATCGGGAAAATTTTGGATTTTGTTCACTCTTCAGCTGTCGCTATAGGCCTTGATTGACGCCACTTATTGTGGAATTGAAACCTCAATCGCTGTGGGAAAAACTCTGGCAATTTTTTCTTTTTTCTTAAGTTGCAGTAACACTGTCACAATTTTGCATCATAAATTTACCATTTATATCAAGCATTCTTTTCATACCATGCGCCATGGGTTCCTGCCCCCGACCAGCGCCCAATTCGTGTGCACGTTTTTTTTTTTAGTGGTGCGCAGAGGACAGTGTCTCATCTTATCGTTTCTAATATCTTTGGTACCACTGCGTTCGCCTTCATTATATCTCACAGTCTGACATGCAATATTGACTAATTTTAACAGCTCATGTTTCCAAGCCGACTATTATCCACTGATATGGGTCAACATACAAGTATAATCATCAGCAATGTGAATCTGTAGAATCCTTATCTTTAATTTCATCTTGAAAATAACAATCCAGTACTTTTAATTGCAATGAAATAAAAACTCACTGACAAATTGGTCTTTCAGACTACAATGACTTTATTCACATTAAAAACACAAAACAAATACGATGCAGAGAACAAAATAATGTTCTCATAATTATCTCACTGTTTGTGACTGTCCAATACAAACATTTCACAAGTTTAGAAATTATAGGATATAACTGAAGACTTGATGATACCAGCTTTGGAAACATAAAACAAACAAGCAACAAACAAATGAACCAACAAGAGAAAATTACAAAAGCAAAACGTCTCTCCTTCCATCCATAAATTCACTCGATGACATGCAAGACATTTTAACAAATTACCAACTATTCACCAATGGTAGCCCAGTATATTGAATCTAAATAAAATGTACATACACTGATTTTCTGGAGGACACAAAATATTCTGACACATGGTGTTAGGGACACGAGGTCTAATTTCACAGTCGGAGAGAGAAAATACTGAGTTGTGATTACTGTCAGAGAGTATAGATAATTATCTAGAGAGGTTTCACTATTGGTCCATTTGCACTGCGAGACACAGGAGGCTCCGCGAAACCATTGTTGGCATGGAGCGGAAAGTAGATCGCTGCGGTAAACATTACCCGTTTGTGCATTTCCACGGGGTGTAAGAACTTACTAACGGCTCTAAATAGTTTCAGTCAGCCCAAAAATATCAACAAACCACAGCAAACATATGCACACTATCTTTGGTGAAGGCGGTCTCTTTCAATTCTTCAATTTCTTGTTTACCGCAGCGACCTAGTTTCGCGATTTGGAGGAAGTGAGATCTCTCTATACATCTATACTCTCTGTTACTGTTAAGCAATGGCTTATAATGGAAAATACAACGCGCCCCTAACACCAGCCCTAATCTGGCACAGCTTGAGAACAGTCTTCACGCCCCGTTACAAAGATAAACTTTAGGTACATGGAGCATCTCCAGCTCCATCCTGTGCCGATATTTGTAGTACATTCAGGCTGTCACCCAAATCTTTTATCTCATACCTCCTGTGCTTGGCCCAGAAAAATACGAAAGTTTGAGATTTTCCTCTCTATCAGTTGTATGGGAGACCAATTAACACGAGCAATCGAATCTCGTAGACTAACACTGGAGTCTGTAAAGCGTCTGCGACCATCATAATTAAATCACAAGTGGGACAAAAACAATGACGCAGTGTTTAAGATCACAAATTAGGTCAGAACTGATGATTCTCGAACAGTCCTCAGAAATAATTAGTCTCATTAAATTATTTTATAACATTTGGGGCACATTTGGAGCCACATTCTTTTCATTTCATCATAATTTTTTTTAAAAAGTATGCCAACATTCACATAAATACTTATAATTAAAAAAAATAATAATTAAATATTCCTCAGGACAATGGCGGACAGAGAAAAGGGTCTAACAACTCAGCCACGGTTTAAGTGTAGGACTAGGAGGTCCATCAGTAGGTACGACACAGTTATTTTTAGCTTCATCCCAACGTGGAGAAAACTAAACTAAGAACATTCTTCGTTGAATTTCGGCCTCTGGCCCGCCTTCACCATAACAAAATGGTGGCAACCCGCGGAGACACCTGTTTTTTTTCTGCTCTTAATACCTACAAAAGTAGCGATTTATTACGAGTATATCGCAGGCCCTATCAGGAAACCGCACAAGTGTATACGTACAACTTTACTACAAATAAGCAACTCCTTTCCTTGGCAAATTAATGTTTCATGAATTCCTCGACGGAATTTTACTTTTTGGAGAATGCACTGTTGCAAACACTTATTTATAGTACTAAAACCGTTTTTAAGATAAGGAACAGGCCCATATTTAAAATAACGCTTTTTCTTTTCAATTCCTCCCTTGGTCAAATTAAGTCTTTCACACTTTGCCATTTCATGACAGGACCAGCAATAATACAATTTGATATGATGGAAGAAGCATTTATACCAGAAATCAAACAAATGAAAAAGATAGTTATAATTTATTATTCTCTAAAGTTGATAGATCTAAGAAACAGTGTGAGCAAGGAGAATCATATACACTGGATACTCACTCTCCATTTCTTTCTGCTTTGATCTCATTAAAAAAAAAAAAATTACTTTCAGTGTGCACTGATGACAAAAAAAAAAAAAAAAATGAAAGAAAAAGAAAATATACAGGATACTGCGTAATATTATTTATGTGATAACCAACATAGATATGATTGTCGGCATTCATACCAGACAACAACAACAACAACAAATAATATGCTTTCTTTTATGCATGCTCTCAAACAAAACAAACATTTATTCACTTACGGGTATAGTTACATTTTCTGGTATTTACATCTCCAGAAAAATCTTAAAACATTGTGTACACAGATCAATTTCCAGAACATTCGAGCTGTTTTGCCGTAAAAATCATGTATACAGATAAAAACAGTCACCAGTAGTAATACATGACGCCCATTTTTTAACATGAATGTGGTTATACAATAAACCAGCAGATGAATAAAAATAAGAGTTCCACGTAATGAAGTTCTGATGTCATTAGTCACAAATACTCTCATCACCCGTTCTATCATGCTAGCTATGTAAACTATTCTTGGGTTCGAGCTATGTTAGTATTACGCAATCGGTTCAGTCGAGCTATCAATTCATTCATTTTCACACTAATCAGCTGTAGATCTTTTCAAAGAATATTCAAGGCTCGACTCCGGGTTGAAATCTTTTGTTATTTCATCCTCAAAGATGTGGTAATATGAAACTGCTTGACACATTATAAAAGCATTCGAAATATAATTATTTCCTTTCAAAATAAATGTATAAAAAAAAGAAAAAGAAAATGTAATCTCTTAATTCAGTCAAAATTGAGCAAAAAGAAAAGGTTGTATGTTGCGAAACCCCGCGTGAGAAATAAAACCCAAACAATACAAAGTAAACTAAAGAGAAGACAGAACATACACAAAATTTTCGGCTTTCGCCTTTTTCAAGTGAAAAAAAATCGAACAATAAAAGACTTCAACAGGAACGAAGCGAAACAGTTTACTTAGCTGCTGCGACCCCACAGTTTTTCTGTGGTTTTTATGATATTTCGTGAATCTCTTAATTCAGGCTATCCTGATCAATTCAAAGGTTGTGTTTTTCCAAGTTGGCATATATGGCCAGACATTGCGCATTTCATATGAAAAGCGATATTAAGTGTAAGATTATTATTGTTTATCTTTATGTTGTGTTTTGTGAATATCTCAACAAATATTAGATTACTACAGTCATGTAGAGCAAATTCCGAACATTTTGAAACTTGGCAGGTATTTATCACATTATATAATATCTATTTTCAACATCAGAAAGGGGCGATGACTGTCAGCATCAGAAAGGGGCGATGACTGTCAACATCAGAAAGGGGCGATGACTGTCAAATAACCAAAGCCACACACATGATTAGTTCTGCTGGACATAGACTTGTCTTGGAGTATTACCATGATGTTTAACACGTCCGCTAAGTTATCTTTTGCGGGCATTGACGGCCGGATGTGAAAACAAAGTTGGGGAAAAAAGTGGTTCCTATTAATAAAAGTAGATAGGATTCGAAATTTCCAAAAGTTGAATTGGATATCAGAGTTGGGAAATCACTGTCCAATCAAGCTGAACAGTGGCCTTTTCACAGCGAAGCCAAAAACCCTCGAGCCGCATAATGTTCCGTTTACTCCACAAATGAGTTCAAATGCCCGAAGATGTCTGGATGTAGATTTATGAGACAGAACATACATAAATGGCGCTAATACGATATTCCAACATTCACAGACTTAATCTAATCATTGATGTCAAGGTTTTGGAGGATTAGAAAAAAAAAATGTAATAAATAAAGGTGGCGTTCAACATAATATGACCTTAAATAATAATAGATATCATTATATACATATTATGTTTTAGTCTTGTTTTAGTTCCTGTAGGGTACATTATCCTCTTGCAGTACTACAACAGTGACGTTAAAAATTGAGACAAAACTGGGGCAGTTTTTAAAGACATCGGGCAAAAATTAAAGAGTCAACAAGTCTAATAGAATAATATGTACATGATATTCACATAAATGCATAAAAGTAACCTGTACAATCACATGATTTGGATCACTTCATATTTGTTGTTTCGTTATTGCTGAGCGTACACAATAACGAACAGTTGAATATTATAATATACGTACGTCACTAACTTAAAAACACTATTACAACATGTAATAATTACATTATGTTACATTGAGTTTTGAGGTAAATGTACCAACAGATTTATCTTTCCCACTCCTCTTTCACAGTTCAACAAGTAAATAACACAACAAGAAATGTCAAAAGTTTTACAGTAGTGTTTCTTATTTAGTTCACCGATAATGCAACCAAGCGTAAATTCTCACAACCCACCCCCTCCAAGCCCCTTTTTCCCCCCACGCAGTTTGAGAAGTTCTCGGTAAACACTGAACGTCATGCATTCCTTCCATAACCGATGAACGACAAATAAAAGAAAAATTGCACCCACAGTCTCGAAAGACAGCTTGGAAAAGTAAGTCGTTGGAGAAGTGATTCTTAATCGAGAGACACCTGCCTCCTAGATGAGGAATTTCAAATCTAATACTAGGGATTTTAGCCGGAGGGGAATTGGCGAGAAAACGCTTTTGGCCTTTGCTATAGCATAGCTGGGCATTAATTACAATACAAGTTTTATAATCCATTGAAATAAGGATTTCTTCTTTCTTCTCATTGCAGTTAATTAAGAAATTTCAGTTTCATGCATTGTTTCAATAATTACCACTGTAAAAGTAAAATGGTGAAAAAAAATATTACCTAGAAATTCTAAATGTGGGGTAGAAACTGAAGAAACCTGGACCACAAGGGAAGGAATATTGCCTGGGACTCTATGAGCCTAATGAATTAGCGTACATATTATCTACCTCAGTGTTTCTCAAACGGGGCCAATTTTGGGGATTTCAGGTATGAAAGACCCAGTCCGTCAATGATTTACCTTGCTTATATTGTAAAAGTGCAGGCTTGGTTTTTTTTTTTTTTTTGCTTATTCCAGATTCTGGATACAGAATTTCTATCAATGTTCACCTCAAAACTCCTTTGCATAATTAAATGACCCATCAGTGTTGCTAGGTCTATGGAGTCGAACCTGAATTGCTGTCGTAGGACATTAAAAGTAGGAGAAAACACAGGTGTTTTAGAGGATTAAGAACAGCTGAACCAGGTAGAATACTCTTTAAGATCAACCAAATATTCACATGTAGACAAAAGGTGGGACTAGGAACGATCCCTCATGCACATACACAAATCGGACAGGTGACAGGCTCACTTACTGACCCATTTTAATTATCAAAATTGTAATGGGTATTAAAAAAATGAGAATAATCGTCATTACATTCAGTTCATATTAAGCAATTATTATCATTATTATTAGTTTTAAAAAAAAGTGATGAGAATCATAAACAGCATTAGTAGTAATACGCTATTAGTATAATATAATAACAATACTAATATGAACAGTCAAGAGGTTGATGAGATGTGCTTTAGTCACTGGCGGTCCTAGCAATAGGTCACCAACGTTACAGTTGCTGATGTCTCCCACATCGTCGTTAACTGACTAAACAGTGAAATAAGTACTACCTGGCCCATTCATACACCACAACGTGTAGACCAGACTAAAGCAGAGAAGCAAAGCAGGCAGTCATTGTACACAAGCATCAGGTGTAGGAAAGATAGATGGGGTCATCAAATGAGGAAAGCAGAACATGTGAAGAAAAGAAAAAAGAAAGAAAAAAGAGGCAAAATAAATGGGACAACATGCAAAGTAAAAAGCAATGGATTTTTGATTTCAAGCGCGCGAGAGAGAGAGAGAAAGAGAGAAAGAAAGAAAGAGAGAGAGATAGATAGATAGAGATAGAGAGACAGAGAGAGAGAGGGAGGGAGGGAGAGAGAGAGAGAGAGAGAGAGAGAAAGAGAGAGAGAGAGAGAGAGAGAGAGAGAGAGAGAGAGAGAGAGAGAGAGAGAGAGAGAGAAACAGCAAACAACAAAAATTGAGAAATAACTCTATTAGACAAACTTTTAATGCAATGATGATGCAAGGTTTGAAAGATGTCAAGAGTTAGTAAATGTTTAAACAAAATTGTGACAAGTTCCACGGTCACATTCACCATACGCCATGAGATACAAAACTGACGGTAGTTTCACTTCCGCCAAAATGCCGCCCTTAGCGTTCAGGTCTTTATTTTCAGAGGATCTCAGTCTGTCCTTGGCATGTACACCTACGTGACCCTTGGTTTTGGACGACACTGATTAGATCACAGTTTTAGGTTTCAAACTCTTGGAATTCTTTCTACTGTGTCCCTTTGAATACAATGGGCATTTAATGTTTTGCCTTACCTAGTGAGGATTCAGATAACTTTCCCCCTTTGTCACTAAGGTGGAAGGGGGTAAAACATCTTCCCCCCCCCCCCCTCAGCTCTATTATCACACTCCTTTACACTTCAAATAGAACACGGTCGATCATAATCTGGTAAATCTGGAAGTTGTCAGAAACACTTCCTAAAGATGGCGACCTTCACCAAATTGCGACATTTGTTCCTGTTTGTTCTATATCCATTTTCTGATACTAGATCTTTTAGTTTGTAGAAGCGATATCACAAATGCATACTTTCATATTAATTTGTTTAAAATGCGTAATGGCATTTATCTAGCTGTTTGAGAGTTTCCGATCTATTCTAACTCAAAGAATTCCTTTGTTCACGCTTGAATCCCTCCCCACTTGAAAAAAAAAGTTTCTAAAGAATCTGTAGTCGCCAAAAACTGGCTCTTTCACAAGCTTTTTTGCTGCTTCAGAAGGACCACCAACAGATGACTGCGGACAGAAGCCATTATATCTGTATAGTGCCGTCTTTCATCAGCTGTGAGCAGTTGATTATTTTGAACATTTTCTGATATCAGTTTCAAGTTTTTATTTGCATTGAGGACTAGCAACTGCATGCGCTCAGTCTAATGAATTCGATGAGATCGAAGGCCCGGTTATCTAAGAGTATATAAAGACAGAAGTTACTAGAAGAGATTTGTGACTACCGCCGTCTCAGTTCCTGGAACCTCTCAATACAAAATGATTATTCTGATTCGCTCACTATGATGAGAAAAACTGTATAAAGGAAACAAAGAAAACAAACAAATAATTGATCTGAAGGATATAGTATGAATGGCTGACTAATCACAAAACCCGCTTATCCGAACGAGACAAAAACTCACGTCATTACTGAAAAAAAAAAGAAAAAGAAAAAGAAAGAGTCTTGACTGGAAAAAAGCCACGACAACATCCGCGATGTGACAAACAGGAAAGTACAACACTGATGGTGAAAGAAAGATGATTAACAACTAATTAATCACATTTATTTCAGCTGAGGCCACAACAAACAACTTCGCTTTCTGAAAAATACATCCATTCGCCTGTGACTGCCATCTTTTACACAGTGAGGAGACAACAATGGCGTACACACAGTTTTTATGTGAACAGTAAACAAAACTTTTGATATCCTAGTTTCTTTATCAGTTATGAACACGGCTTGTTCTGTTACACTTCAAAGTAGTTTTAGTATAACTCTCAACATCCCCTGCCATTTGGTATCACCTTGAGGAATTCGTTGCGAGTCCCAAGTTTAATATTTAGTACCTGCCCCTTTTCTATACTCTCAGAATTACGTGTGCCTTTTGTTCTGCATATTGCGTATAAGTTTTAGTTTAACTCTCAAAATCTCTGCCATTTTGGTAGACCTTAACTGTGGGTATTACGTTTGAAAAAAAGTCACGGTTTTTACGGGTATCCATACTCGTATTAAACTAAGCCACATGTTGGTAGACTGTGTGGAAAATCAATTATCTTTCAAGATTCTTTCGGCTGTCGATGAACTGTTAATAATTTTTCTTTTGCATTAGGTGAGAGGAAAAAATCCATAGTTTCATCTATTCGTCGCAAAGTCGTACAATTCAAGCTGGAGTATTCGAGGCAAAGACGTTCCATAACCCACTAACAAGCTGTAGTCTTTCTTATAGATGGGGTGGTGGTGAAGGGGTAGTCAGACCTCCAGTTTCACCTCTCCTCTTCCTTACCTTTGTGCCTTGTAGACACTTTATTTTCATTTGGAAGCAGAACATTTATTGGCCAGGTGGGTCATGCCAATTAAGAAAAACAAAATTTAATTATCTCTGAAAATGTTACCATAAAATATACAATACAGTGGTAAACACAGTGATACAGAGATAAGCATTCTATACATTTTCATGACCATAACATTATGGTCTAAGCTTCACATCTAAAACTTTATAACTTTATCATGAGAGAAGTGAGTAAACATTTTCTATGAAGTACACGATGAATAATTTACAAACAATGTAAATGAATGATTAAGTTTTGCAGTGTTAACAATGATGCGTGTACAACAAAGCAGCGATAAAGTGTATGTTTTCAAAACAGTCACGCATAATCATGAGAATAATATTATCATAAAATGTTTCTGCACACGAAGTAAAGCAAGGAACAGGAACCTGTAACGACAGTTTGACACAAAATTTACATACCTCATACAATGTCCACTCGCCGATCATCCTGTTTTGTAACTATTATCATGGTGAAGTGTCATGAATTACAGGTGATGAAGAACAAAACAATACGCTTCCAAACTCGCTGTTCACAGACTATGTACAGGTACACGCTGACGCGTTTGTGCATAATAAAATATACAAGTTAAATCCATAATGGCAGTGACATTTTAAAATTAATTGATGACACACATGATGACAGCCAGGCTTGAATTATGGATGCCGGACCCCATCGCAAATGACTCTAAGATGAAACAAGAGACGAAACAAAATAGAAATAAAAAAAACAAACAAACAAAACAGCAAAAACTTAAATGAAATGGTCACATGACCAAAAAAGAAAAAAAAACACGCCCAGACGATAAAGCATTAAGGCTAATTAACAATACGTTTTTATCTTTTCAGTCTCCCATTAATTAAGAATACATCATTCTTACAGTTCATTTACATGTAGGGTACGGCGAGATAATAACGGTAAATTTATCTCAAGAGACTCATTAGCGTTTACCAGACACTTTACATTCACTCGCTAAAGCTTTGGCTCACAGGAGAGACAAATCAGAACTATATAATTATTATGGTTTGTATTTCATTATTTTTTAATGCGTCCTTTGATTTTTGCCTAAACCAAATAATAACAATAATAATCATAACAATAATAAAAAACAAATGATGTTTCTTTTAGGATAATTATGTTTGTGAGCAGCTGTCGGTGTGCAGGATATAATACCTTTGTTAACAGCTAAAGAACCGTGTTTCGGTTGTTCAATGTTCCTCCATCAAAAAAAAAAAAAAATCCTATTAAGCGTCATTAGACATTTGATATACAAAATATTGCCTAATTTGGCATGAAAACATTTAGAAATGAAAAATAACCTTTGATTTTCACCTGAAATTCATTGTAATTAATTATCATAAACGTTGTCAACAAATCTTTCTACAGCTTCAAAATATTAGAATTAATTAAATAAGCTAAATATAATGGGCGTCTGTACTCCAGTGCTGCATTTTTGTTTAGTTTTTAGAGCTTTAACAGAAGGATTTGCCAGTTTGATGTAGCTCCTCCACATTTAAATATTCTGTGGTATTTTTTATCTGCTTCACTGTTAAAATGTTCAGAGTTTGCATTAGAGTGATCTTTATCGAACAATAGCTATCTGGCAAGGATGACATTCAGCATAGATCTATGCTTAGTCTTCTGGATTGAGAGATGCCTTGAAAGTAAATTAGCAAAACTGGACGGTGTTGTGTATCGTTTTTTGAGTGATTATTTGGGCCAGGTGGCCAAATTGGGTTTTGTTTGCAATGTGCATTTTTTATTTGTTGAGAGAGTACAACATTTAGAGTTAGAGTTACAGTTAAGGTTGAGCTTGCCGAATTGGCCACAGTAACTTTTCACTGGCCAAATGGTCATGGTAACATTTTCGGAATTTCGCCTCAAACAGGTCACTCAAAAAGCCTACTATGATTATTTTGGCTACATCGCCCAAATATCATATCTGATTGTGAAAGAAAATGAAAAGTTTATTAATATCCTTCGCCTATCATGTAAAACAGTAACCAAAAATCGATCATATTTCAGTGCATGTGAGCGAGACAACCAGACAAAGCAATCATCATACTCAAACCTTAAATACAACTGACTAATTTTTTTTCTTCACAAACACGCAAGTCGTAATGCTGAAAAATTATAAGAAAGTTAACTGAATGAAGGCAACCACCCCCCCCCCCGCAAAAAAAACAACAACAAAAACAACTATCCTAAATCTTTTCCCCAAAGGAAATTCTTCCTTAAACATCTGTCATACAAGAGCATTCTGTATGTTGAGTAATGATGTGACGCATGACAACAATGTAATGATGTCTTGGTCATAAATCAGAGATGATGGAAATTCCAAACGACACAAGAAACACTGGGAAGATGTTGGTCACTTGTCGGCACAAACTCGCTAACTCATCATCTGAACTTCAACAGTCACGATATCACTCGCCTTCACAAGTATTCTCACAGCATGAACGGTACTGCAGCATGTCATCATAGTTTTTAATTGGAGATTAGTAACTGACATTGGAGAGTAACAGAGCACGAAGGGGATGGGGGAGAAAAACGCGAGACAGAAACCATCTGAAGGTGACTAGTCACATAGATGCGCCTGAGAACTCCCATCAGTTACACAGGCGTGTATGTTTTAGAATTGTTGACACAAGTGTGCTTTGTATTGTTCGTTTCTTTTTCAGCAACAGTAAAACGGACATTGGTCCGCTCGTACTCCAGCCGCCGTGAGCTCTCGGTGCAGCAAAGAAACTTTCGGAAACTGCGCCTGAAGTTCTCGGAGAGGAAAGCGTAAAGGATAGGGTTGACGCAGCTATTCATGTAGGCTAAACAGTTGGCAGCCATCATGATGGAAATGGAGTGGATCGTTTCTTGAAACTGGCCAAATTTCTTAACGAACAAGATGATCTGAATGGGCAGCCAGCACAAAGCAAAGATGACCACCACAATAACTACCATCCGGGTTACGCGCTTTTTGGCTCTCATACTTTCAGCTGACTGGCTTCCTCCACCAGGCACCACTCCGTAGAGTAATCGCTTGAGCATTAGCCCGTACATTAGTATGGTAAATCCCAGAGGAATCACATAACCAAAGCATAGGAAAGAGCCAAAGAAGGCTTTCCCATACGTTTCTTCAGTGGCGTTCAGATCTGAAGTCAGAATGCAGGCAGATCTGTTATCTCCTTCCAGGGTGTAGCGATGTTCGCCCCACTGTAGAATGATAGGCGTGTTGCCTGCAAGGATGATAACCCAGACTACAGCCACAGCAATCCAGGTATTTCGTTCTGATCTCCAGGTCATGGCACGTATAGCGTGTACAACCGCCAGGTAACGGTCTAAAGACATCATGACTAGCGTGTACACACTGGCGTACGCACACACGTACATAGCGTAGGTGGCCATTTTACATCCCACGTCGCCGAAAGGCCATACTGGAAGGGCGTATCCTGTAGCTGTGAAAGGTATACAGAACAAAATGAACAGCAGATCTGCCACGGCCAGGGACAATATCAAGATGTTGGTGGTGTTTCTCATATGTTTGTCCGCCAACACCACAAAAATAACCAAAGAGTTGCCAAATAATCCAATTACGCAGATGACGCCGAAAATGGTGGGCACGACGATGCGGACAATTTTCTCAAAAAACCGGTAGTCCGTCACATTACCGTCGGTGTCGTTCATGAAAATATCCGTGGCGTTGAGCAGCGACACAGATGTGTTTGCATTGTCCTCTGGTACTGGATCCATGAAATGGGCATCTGCCAGTCCGTTGGACCCCATGGCTGGCTGACTCCACTAGACACAGCAGAAACAATATCTAAACACTGAAAAAATTACTTTAAACTTGCCACTCGTGAATGCAACTGATTATCCCAGCTGTTGCAGCCAGTTCAAAAGAAATGAGCAACTTCGTTGACTAAATCTGATGAGAAGTATTTCTATTTAACACATTTTCGCCAAGTAAGTCCAACTGAACTGGACCACATCAACAAACTCGTCACACGTTCTAGAAATGTTCTGTGGAGCTCTCGCCTGCAAATGCCCTTTTTGCAGCGCCGCAGAATAATACCTTTAACGTCCATTCGCTCGGGTAACTTAAACAAAAGGTCGGATGTTGACAAAGGTCGAGTTTCATTCGCTTGATGGGTGGCTGAAATTTGAGAAAGAAATCTCGAAATTCCCGAAGAACATCAAGGAACGTAGTTAAAGTCGGTACCCAATGGAAATGTGTTCATCAGATGCTGTTCTGGCATCGCTGTGGTAGACCATGGCACATCTCTGAGTTCTATAGTGATCTGGGAATGAACAGAGGATCAAACTTATTTCTACAGATTTATGTAGCATGCATGATTAAAGGCACAATAGTAAACCCCCAAAAAACAACACAAAAAACATTATAAAGAAGAACAGAATGAATGACATTGGTAATGAGCAGGTCCTTCCTGCTTTGCAATGGCCCATGGAAATGAAAGATTTCGGGTTAGATTCCATCGGCGTGCCAGTTGTTTAAGACACCACCTCCTCCTTCTTTTTTGACTTACGTACCCAAACAATTTTCATTTAGAGTACATTTTATTTATCAAAGCAAACGGTGATGAAAGTACGAACTATACGGGTTAAACAAACGACAATAGGCAAAGAAGTAGAACGAAAACAAAGAACAGCTAAGTAAGGAAGATTAGAAAAAACAAGATAAATAATGTGAGTCAGACGAGAAAGTACACCTAATCAGTAAAGCATAATGTAAATAGGGGAATCACAACTGCAGCAAATTTCTGGAAATTAATAACCTCTTCAAACGTATCCCCTTCAAACATTGTTGAACCAGCCACGCAATCTGAATATGAACCAAAGTGACAGCCAGCCAAACAAGTAAAAACAGAATCAACATAGAAAAGTATTGAGATTCAGCTTATAGGAAGATCGTCATAGATACTATGCCTTTTCTTCCGAATCAGGTTACAAATAAACTCGTGGTTGATGCTGCTCTAATGTTCTGGTGTTCTTCTGCCCTCGAGGCAAGTCCTTCGAAAAGTTCATGCCTTTTCAGACAGCGGACAACTCAAGCGATGAGACAGCAAAAAATTGACTGTAAATCATAAATTCTGTTAATTATTTGTTTTCGGTACAGACTGGCATCACCCAATAGACGCCCAACTCACGCAAGTAAACGTATCAACAGACTTAGGTTTTTCAAGAATAGCTCAAAATATTAGGGTCACTATTCTAATAACATCAATTTTGACCACCAATCACGCTGTTGCTCTACTTTATGCAAAGCGCCTGCACAGAAACCTTTTTATAACCCCCATCATTATGTCTCAGCTGTTTACACAGGTAAATATATTATGCTGTTCATTTGTAATCGAGCCATTCTTGAGAAGGGGAAGACCTTGGACTAACCATGGGGTTTTATTGAACCCGGCTGAAACAATATTTAATGTAAGGGGCGATCAACATTGTCAACTTCAATATTCTGAGACTGAAATCATCGGGATTATGTTTGAAAAAAAAAATAATGAGGAAAAAAACGACCATAATCGTTTGAAATGTCTATTCTTGAAAAATCTGTCTAGAAAATGGCGCGTGGGAGATTTTCCAGATCTTCGGTCACCTGGAGCAAAGACAACAAACATTTTGAAAATGACTGTTTCCAGCGATAAGACTTGCAAATTTAGAGGCCCCATCTGCAAGTTCCAACAATGCAAAATCTCTTGACAATTCAAAATTCATCAACAGCAGGCCTGGCCTATTGTAGATGCTGCTGACTGGGCAAATTCCTAAATCAATTTCGACACTAAGCTGCAGAAAATCTGGCAAGTTTCAACATAATAGAATACTTTCGAAATCAGAGCATACGGCTTAACCTGCTGGCATTTGGGACATCTCAGTCAACAAATAATTATGTTATGTTTACAAAAATCGATTGCCAGGTAAGTAGAATTACCACGGCCGAGGAGTTTTTCTGTGAGAGGTGAGCAGGTGAACTGAAGATTAAAACGAATGATTTTATGAAGATTAAAGAGTTGAAAAGAGAGTGAAGAGAGTGGGAAAGTGAGAGAGAGAGAGAAAGAGAGAGAGAGAGAGAGAGAAAGAGAGAGAGAGAGACAGAGACAGACAGAGAGAGAGAGAGAGAGAGAGAGAAGGGACGGAGGAGGGCGTGGGAGAAATGAAATAAGGTATTAGAGTTGAAGAAGAAAAAGTAAAGGAGAGGGGAAGGAAAAGAAGGGAAAAAAAGGGGGTTGCGGCCAGAGTATCATACAGACCGTAATGTAATTATGTTTGTATCCGGAAAAAGGGATCTAAAAATTCGAAAAAACAAATGAAAGTAAATGAAACTGCCACAGATTCTTCAGGCACTGAAGAATTCCATAAGGTTAAGAAACTTGGAGAATTACAAACAGTTTATGAAAGAAATCGCTATCATGAATAATGAACAGGAACAGGATTGAACTATCTGAGCTCCTCAGAGAGCTGATGGTTCGGTTAGTGACAGGCATTCAGCAGTTCCATGTACCGACCTGACTCCCATCGTAGATGATACCAGAAAAATAGATAATTCACTACCACCTACAGTTCCACTCATAAACATAATATCATTGTAGCTCTAGTGGAGATATTATGATAAGTTTTACTGTGTGGCTGTAGATTAAAATTTAAATGTCCTTTTAGACAAATTTGTACATCACACCAAAACATCTTTCGTGATCTCTGTTCTTGTTTGCTCTGTCTCCACTTCCTGAAAAAACTAAAGTGTCTTTTAGTATACAGAAGAGGTATAACAAATATACACTTTGACACTTGTTTAAAAGGCGTTGTGACACTTATCAAGCTGTTTCACAGTCCGATGTATTCTAACTCCTTATCATATTACTAAAGCGGCAAACGTTTAATGTCGAATTTCTCAATTGCGCAAAAAAGTGGAGTTGGGGCCAACAAGAGTTAAGGTCGCGATACGTACGCCACACTAGAAAATATTTTCAAGCACACGAAATTGCCCGCAGATTTAATAGTTATGCGACAACGCGTCAATAAATTATTACTTCCTCTGAATCACATAAATATGTATATTATGGCTGACCACTTTGCAACAAATTCTGACCACCTGTTTATAGAGGTGAATTATGGTTTAATTAAATTCACATTATTATTTTACTGATAATTCGAAACAAAACATAGGCCTCAACAAATTCATTTCACTGATTTATGAAGAGAAATAATACACCAAAAATGACGGTCATAAATCACGCTGTGTAATTAAAAAGGCCGCAAGCGTATATAACTGCCATATTACGATAACTTACGACAGAAATATTCACACAGCAAATTAACCCACGGCACTGGTTGAAACAATATAACCTGGTCTGGATTCACTGACAGCCCTGTGGGTAAAAGGACCAGTTATTCTGTCATCTATCTGATATACGGCTGGAAAAACTCGGCGTCAACAATTGCCATAGAAACCAGACTCAGATCCCAAAAAGCCTCACTCTCTTGTGGCGCGCGCAGCAAAGACTCGACTTAGTTAATTTGTCACCAACTGGCGAGTTCTCAATGGACGTGAACCAGTTAGTAGCAGAATTAAAGATTGGTACAATGATCACCAGATCCGCTCATTTGATAACGTCTTCGAAATCAGGCATGTCCAAGTCAAAAGTGCTCATGGCCCACATTGTTAGTACATGTTATAGTAAGGGCCGCATCATATAGACAGTCATGGTTATGTTTGCTTAGTGATATTTTCATGTATAGTAAATTCACGACAGAGAAAGGTGGGAAAAGATCGGGGTGGGGGGGAAGAGGGGAGGGAACTGAAAAATGATGGCTGTTGCCGGCAATTATCAGTCAAGTTATGTTTTATTGAATATTATTATAAGTAGATGTTTAAATTGTAATAGGCAGCAAGGAGCGGAGAGAGTGAAGAACTGTGCTTTTAAAAAAAAAAAAATGTTTTTCAAAGCTTATTAATGCATGATTCTTCTGTACATTTTGAGTTGGCGGTCGGGCCTACCATAAACTTGAACTTGAACTTATATTTACCAATGCCCTTTCCAGTGTGTAAGCAGCGGAAGTGATTTTCAATGTTTTGTAATGTAAAGGTTTAGTGGTAAACAAATGAGCATCGAAGGATAAGAAAATTGGACTTGTGGCGGGCAGCAATTCAGTTTGTAAAGGACCGTATGTGGATTACACGTTTGACGTACCTGTTCTAAACCATTCTGTTTCACTAGACCTCTCGCCAGATAGATGTTAGCACAGAGTGGTTCAAACCAGCATCAGTCTTATTATTACAAGTTTAATATGTTTACCATCAAAGTACATCGGGATAATATTGATCAGCCATCCCCCCCCCGCCCCCCACTTCTTAAAAAAAAATATTTAAAAAAGTCCATCCCCATCTTGTCCCAGAGAAAATAATGCTAGAATTTGGGTTCTCAACCAAAAGCGAAGGTATTTTAGGGCCTTTTTTTATCTGTGACCCAACGAACGCCACTTTTGGAATGAACTTCGACAAATTCATCCATTTTGCAGCTTAAATTACCTTTTTATTTTAATTTGAAATGCCTGAGATGAATTTTTCTCTCTTTCTCTCACCCTCTCTCTCTCTCTCTCCAAATCTGCCTGTCTCTCTGTTTGTTTGTCCATTTCCCCCTCTTTTTTCTTTACAATTCCAACCATGAAAACCAAGACTGAAAAATACAATCCCTCAATCGGGCTGAAAAGAGGCAGTGTAAGGGGCGAGATGCCAGCTACTGTCCTTAGCATTTTGTATCCTTAACAAAAATGGTTTTCCGTGAACCCGTGTTAAAGTGTCATAATCCGTGAAAAATGCTACAAAATGCTCTGTCTTTAATTGGACATCATTATTTTTAAGTGTTTAAATTAGTAACATAGAAGTGTATATTATGGCGGAACAAGTCAAATTAAGTTCATGTGCTGATTAACTTACACGTTCAAATAACTTGAATGTAAACACAAACTTGATTTAATACAGATGATGGTAGTTGGCCATTCATTGTTAAAAAAAGAAAATTAATGATGTCGATCATGATACTGAAAATCATAATAGTAATAATAATAGTAATAATAATAATAACAGCAATAAAAGGAATGGAACAACAGAATATAACGTATAAAGATAAAAAAAAAAAAATACTGTCTACTACCATTAGTTACCCCCTAATGCAATATTATGTGACCGCTTTGCAAAATAGAAAGCGTCAAAACTACAGTATCCTTTAAATAACTGAAATAACTACAGAGATTCACTCACAGAATAAAATGCAACGAAATGCAGCCTAGAACACGCATGTTCACACTAAGACAATGAGTGCAGTTTCAGCTGTCATGAACTTTATATTTTATTCACATTCGTAAACCAACACTCGCATTGAGAAAGAAAGAAAACAACATTTCCGATCTGTCTCTACGAGTATCACAATTATTTTCATCCTGGAAATGCAAGAATATCAGCCCAGATTTAGTGCGTCAATCCTATAAGACAATGGCGACAAACAAGGGTTATTCCCATCGTCTTCGTGTGACAAACATAGTACACGCCTACGTCAGAAGAAAAAGACCCGTTGAATCCCTAGCCTAGAAAAACCAGCTCACAGAAATAGATCTTGTATTCGTCGATAGCACGTCGTGTATTACAAATAGGACAAATCAATCATTCATGTATTGTTCTCATTGGTAAGATAAATTTATGTCAAAGATAACATAAATAAGTAATCATCGAGCCATATATGGCGTGATGCGTTACGGAAACCGCAAGCTGATCTTGTTAGAGGAATACTGTATTGGGTCTGTGCTTAAGTATGTAAAGCCTTCAAACTTACGCCATCCTGTAAAGTACACTGCGCTCAAATTCGTCCTTTGTTCCAAGTTGTATTACCATAATACAACACTGGTTTTTAACCCTGGGTAAGTTTTTGGGATAACGGTTTGTGGGAATGTATTGTGAAAGTACAGAGCTGCCTTTATTTTCCCCACAACAGAGTGTGCGTACACACTACACCATGTGATGTGTGAGAGGATTTAATGTTCTTTAATAAAATGTAAAAAAACACAAGAATTGGGAAAAACGCTTGGCATTAAATTTATTCTCCACTAATTTAGTAGCTACAGTTCATAACAAGAGTGGCACTTTCTTTAAGGCTGAAATCGCAACTAATACCGAAAGACAACAAATAGAGTCGAAACATAACTAACTCATAAAATGTACTCACAGCCATTTAATAAAAATGGTCAATGTGGACGGAATCTTTAGGTAAGGTAGCCGCCCCTCTGCGACCTTGGTCTTGGGGTCGGGGTGTCTGAGAAGGACCACTCAGTGGATGGAAAACCCAATGGAAAACCCAATGTGGGAAACTGACATTATAACAGCCAGTTAAAATATATCCGACTGCACCAGTTAAGATCTTGTCGTGAAATTATGAAAACAAACCAGTCATGATCTGGACGCGAAACTATCAAAGTACCCCAGTAAAGGTAGGCTACATCAGCTAAAATCATGCTTTGAAAATATCAAGGTATGTCAGTTAAGATTATGCCATGAAAATATCGAGATATATCAGTTAGAATGTCGTCGTGAAAATATCAAGCCATGAAAATATCAGAATACTCCCTCAACAATAATTATTGCCAGGCGCACGTCTCAGCTGTGCCCCTGTTTCAGTGATGAACCTCTCCCCTTCTCCTCTGCCCAAATCTCTTTTTTGTCCCAATACCACTACACCAGCCTCAGTTCGAGGGAATTAACGGCCTCATTAGTAAGGACGAATAGAGGTAAATTAATTTGTAGTTGCCCTCAAGAGGGTTTGAATTTTAATTTTGAGTTTGGCCTTAACGAGGCGCCAGCTTCATTTCAGCTGCAGTTGTTCTGTGCACGGTTTGTGAATAAAAAGACTTGTCGAATTAACTCAAATCTGAAGATACGCGATAGTGTAAAGGGTGAAACACACCGCCGCGGTGGGGGCACTGCCTAGTGTATTAGTGTGATGCATAATTTGCGGGCAGCAGAATACCAGTCTGGCGCCTACAGCAGCCTTGGTCTGCCTCACCCCTTAAGTAGGGATCTAACTACTTGTTTTAAAATTATTAGACATTGCTGCGTGTCAGCTTCTTTCATTGTTGCTACATTTCCCCTTGGGAGGTTGATCTATTAAAAGAGGCGTTTACACTCCTAGACTTAAAAACATGCAGTAATCGTTAGTCTTAATAAGCACAGGTTTAACTGATTGTGTGAAAGTCGTTAGCACATACATAAAAATGTTAATTCTTCTTGCTTAACTCTCGGGAGGAACCCAGGACACACGTATGATAAACAATGAGATGTAATTATGTAGCTCCCCCCCCCCCCCCAGACCTATGAAATACACGGTCCCACGTGGTGGGTCAGCAGGTAAAACAACCCTGTCATGTCAGTGCATATATACCAACTGAGGTCATTTCAGTGCAGATACCGACTGAGGTCATTTCAGTGCAGATACCAACTGAGGTAATTTCAGTGCAGATATCAACTGAGGTCATTTCAGTGCAGATACCAACTGAGGTCATTTCAGTGCAGATACCAACTGAGGTCATTTCAGTGCAGATATCAACTGAGGTCATTTCAGTGCAGATACCAACTGAGGTCATTTCAGTGCAGATACCAACTGAGGTCATTTCAGTGCAGATACCAACTGAGGTAATTTCAGTGCAGATATCAACTGAGGTCATTTCAGTGCACATACCAACTGAGGTCATTTCAGTGCAGATACCAACTGAGGTCATTTCAGTGCAGATACCAACTGAGGTCATTTCAGTGCAGATACCAACTGAAGTCATTTCAGTGCAGGTACCAACTGAGGTCATTTCAGTGCAGATACCAACTGAAGTAATTTCAGTGCAGATACCAACTGAGGGCATTTCAGTACAGAAACCAACTGAGGTCATTTCAGTGCAGATACCAACTGAAAAATACCAAATATTATTATTATGGCTATCCTGCCCTCCTTTCCTTCCACTTCGTATCTTCATTGCTTGACCTGCACCTTCGTCTCCAACAGAGAAAGAAAAATGTCAAAAAATATTGCGTCCTGACTTGATGTGTGATGACCTCCTGGAATACTTTAAAATTACATACTGGAATGCTTTAAAATTACAGAGTGACATTTGGGGGCCACGTTGCCAGATTGGCTTTTGCGTGCACAGTGCCGGTTTGTGGAAGTGCTGGGGTCTGGGTTAGGGTGTGATTGGCTCCATGGCCACAATAACATAACAACTATAATGTCCTTTCGAGAAATTGACCACAAAATGGTCAGAAAAAAACAACAGCAACAAGAAGCTATTATGGTCATTTGGGTTGCATGACCTGAAAATGCCATACCGTTCTTGCTGTAATCAAAATTTCCCCTATATACACACCTTCTAGTAGTCGGGCCGTCGAAAATTGTTTTATCTACAACAATATCAACAACTTGACTGGTTAGATGAACGTATTTCCATTCCGGATAGGAGGAAACTTTCACATGCACATCCCACCAACCGAATATGCAACATGTCTATTTTATTGTGGTTGATTTTATATACTTTTATCTACAGTATTAATTATATAAATTGTAATGATATGAATAATATTAGAGTATATTGTAATGTTTTAAATCATTATGATAATAACATTAATTATAATGTAATAAATAATACAGTATACTATATAACATACCACAATATAACATAATAATTATAACAGTGACGTGTAGCATGATCAAGCTAAGCTTGAAATTAATTAATGACGAAAACCGAAAATAATCAGAATAAATCGGATGGCGAATTGTACCACCAGCTTAGGAAACCGCAGATTACACATGGCTCAATATAACGTCCAGTGTTCCGTTTACAGCAAATTCTGTAGGATTGGGGACAATAACCCTGCCCCGGTTTCGTAAAATATCGTACCAAGGTTTGATGTCGGGGAAGGAGGTGTGGGGTCGCCTTACTTGGACGTCACAATGGGTCAAACTAGCCAGGAAAATTGCCTTCGTTTGAAGCCATCCCTGAAACAACAGAAGGATCAGAAGGCGAAGTCAGAAAAAATCTCCCTTATGACGACGTCAGCTGACAAATCGGATAATTCACGCTGCGCACAGGGGTAGATCTGGTCTAAACTTTGTCACTGGATACCTACAAATAACTGGATTCTGGTTGGCCGTGAAGTCATTCAACCCCCCCCCCCCTCCCCCCTCAACCTCCACCTCCCCCACCCCTCCCACCCCCACATACACACGCACAATTCCCTTCCCCATTTCCTTCTCCCACATTCAGTCTTAACCAAATAATGTATGTACCCACAGAAGTGTAACACATGAATCATCTCTGACATTGACACTATCAACATCAATAATTCCATCTTATTTATACTTCTCTACCCTCTCCTTCTTCTTCCGCCCACATTAATTTTCAATTTTACATCGAGCCTGACTGCCACTGTTGTTTTTTTTTTAAAAATATTATTATAACAGTGTCAGTTTAAAGAAAAAACAGCTTAAAAGAAAAAAGAAAGAAAACGACAACAAAATAAACAGCACGTGGATTGGAAAAACGTTCATCTAACCATGGTTTTCATATTTTTAAGCCCCGAGAAAATCCCCAAACTACTGAGGTGAAAGCAGGAACAAGGTAACATGAATAACAGTTTGATACGTGTGAAGCCAGTTCTTGGGCACACGTGCCTTCAGATTCGACCCCAGCGGTTTAGAGAGAAAGTGACATAAAGAGAATGACAGTTTGATTGTATTTTTGTATTTGTATTTGTATAACTCTTTAATCCCATTTGGGAAATTTGCCTTTGTGCCGTTGCAGCCCAGTTATAACTGGAGCAAGCACGTCGTCGCCACAGTGCAGCTCCGGTCGGCGGTTTTATTTTTTTTTTAGTGTACAGCCAATTCTTGGGCATGCGTGTCTTAGATTTGTCTCCAGCGGTTTAGATAAAAAGTGGGACCATCGTAACATAAGGCAGAGTTTGATGCTAGTATAGCCAGTTCTTGGTCACGTATGTCTTGGATTCCTCTCGAACAGTTTCGATAAAAAAAAGCACAACGCAACAAAAGGCAGAGTTTCATACACGAATAGCGAGCCCTTGGGCATACCTGCTTTAGATTCCTCCCCAGTGGTGTAGATAAAAGGTGAAGCCAAGGTAAAAAAAAAAAAGGCAGAGTTTGATATTAGTATAGCTAGACCGTGGGCATGCCTGCGTTAGATTCGTTTCCAGCGGTTTAGATAATCCTCATTTAATTCTCGGTTTTCGACTTTCTTGGCCTAGAAATCCCCAGTGTGACGCAACATGAGAAATCCCAACGTCATGGCTTTCGATGTGATTATAGCACTGGTAGGAATAGAATCTTTATCTGGCTTGTTACATGTCTAGATCAGTTTCAGTCAAGCCATGGACAGGAAGATAGACACGATAGAATTTCATGACTCGTAATAGTCGTCGTCTGGCGATGACACCTTGATAATTGTTATCTATTCATGATAGTTTTATCTATCTATCTATCTATCTATCTATCTATCTATCTATCTATCTATCTATCTATCTATCTATCTATCTATCTACCTATCTATCTATCTATCTATCTATCTATCTGTCTGTCTGTCTGTCTATCTATCTATCTGTCTATATGCGATCTATCTATCTATCTATCTATCTATCTATCTATCTATCTATCTATCTATCTATCTATCTATCTGTCTGTCTGTCTGTCTGTCTGTCTGTCTATCTATCTATCTGTCTATATTCTATCTATCTATCCATCTATCTGTCTGTCTGTCTGCCTATCTATCTATCTATCTATCTATCTATCTATCTATCTATCTATCTATCTATCTATCTATCTATCTATCTACCTATCTATCTATCTATCTATCTATCTATCTATCTATCTATCTATCTGTCTGTCTGTCTGTCTGTCTATCTGTCTATCTGTCTATACGCTATCTATTTATTTATCTATCTATCAGTCTGTCTGTCTGCCTCCCTCCCTATCTATCTATCATATCTATCTATCTATCTATCTATCTATCTATCTATCTATCTATCTATCTATCTATCTATCTATGAAGAAAGGGATGCTACCTAATACAGCTCTCACAGTATTTTAAAGGCACTAGTTGTTCGGCAGGCCGACAAAACCCCCACACCTTGCTTTTGATGTGCCAGAAAGGGACCTGCCATCCCACAAAACACAAACGTACAAACAAACGAACAAGCAAACAATAACAACAACAAAAAAAAACTACAAAAACAACAAACTCAAAACAAGAAAAGACACAGATGGCGAGGTCCAAAATCCCAGTGTTTACATACAGCACAATTACATGTAACATTAGGCTGTTGTTCAGTAAGTACGTACGCAGCCTAAGCGTTTTGTGCTAGGGGGGGGGGGGGGCATACGTATACGTACTACCAGTAACCCGTCATTATCCTCAACCCTAAATCTTATGAATCGATAACCGAGCCCCCTCCCCCCTCAACCCAAAACACACGCGGAAAACAAAAAGAAAATCTGAAAGAATAATTAATCATAATTAAGGCTGTTGTCAAGAAGCACTTCGAGGGGGGGGGGGGGGAATCGCTAGATCTGGAGTCACGAAAGGGTTTAAAGTATGTAACCCTAGCGCAAAATAATTTGGGGGACGTACGTACCTGTAACAACATCCTTGACACTATTCTACACTTCCACCCACGACTGGCAAACTCAAAGACGTCAATGGATATTTCGCGTGACAATGTCAGGCCTCCCGCCAATTTCCTGTGCTAAAGCCGTACACACATTCCTAACAACAGGAATGACTGTATACATCTGAATAGGAAGTTCCAGGACGGATTGCGTTACCAGCTCAACACAAATGTGGCAATTCATCATCACGGACAGATATCGGTGATCTCTCGTACACTTGCGATACATAACGAACAGTAGTGACGCTTCTGATATTAAAATCTGTCGTGAAATCATTTGGCTTGCGGAGTCACGTCAGAGCTTCTGTGGAAAAATGTCGTGTTCTAAACTTTTCCATATCATTTGCCACGTCTTAATATGACGTACTAATATTTGAGTTGGAAAATGTCAAGAGGTATTTCTTGGTAAACATTCCTGTGGCAATACGTGACGATACAATTTTCATAAAATTTAACTTTGAAATGCCAAATGCCGAGTTTCATTTTCGGGGGGGGAGGGGGAATCCTACAGTTCCTCATGTACCATTCTTGCCATGATAATTAACCGAAGCAGGCGGGATAAATTTGTTCCATGTACCAGATCGCTGAGTACCTTGTAGTAGGGTAATTTGAAGAAATGTCCCCGAACGTAGGTGTGGCCTGGACTTGACGGTTAAGCTAATGGTACAGGAGGAAAATCTCCATCACAAGACAAGCCGAGTCACCTGGAGCATTTGAGACAGCGCAGCTGGGAATTCTATAGCTTAACGACATCGGCAATTAGCAACTCCGTGGAGCCACCGGCCGAAGACTTAGAGAATTAAATGAAACGGGGGCATTTCTTCAGTTTAATGACCGAGTATGAGCAGTTATTAATGGTGCCAGACCGAACGGCAAAAAATGTGAATTTTGATAACTAGAAACGGGAACATGACTGGGCATGAGGCGAAATAATCAATGTTCTCACATTTCTTCTGATCCATGTATCACCATATTCTTCATTAAATTGCCTGTCAGAGAATGGTATTTTTCAAGCTCTCGAGTTAATTCGTTGTAATGACTTGGGAGGAAATGGATTTCAGATCCATCTACCGCGACCACTACTCAAACCCAGCCTGTTAAAACACTACTCAAGACATCAGCGATTTTGCTTTAGTATCCGTTCCCTTCTTTCATTTCTTAAGGAACTTTCTATTTTATAAATTTACAGAATTCCATTTCATATTTCTGAATGAAGTACACACATTTACGACATTGTCCTCTCCAGTAATATATTTTGTTTTCCTTTTCCATGCCAACTTTGCACCAAAATGAAAGAACAAATATAAAGCATACGGCTCTTTTCATCTAGCTGCAGTCCACTATCTCGGATAACCAGTGGTCAAACATTTGGACAAATGGCGACCTTAGTTCTTGTTTGTTCCATCTCCATTTTCCGAAAAACTGAAGAGTTTTTAGTATGTACCAGAGCTATAACAAATGCTCGCTATAACAAATGCTCGCTATAACAAATGCTCGCTATAAACAAATGCTCGCTATAACAAATACTCACTATAACAAATGCTCGCTATAACAAATGCTCGCTATAACAAATGCACGCTATAACAAATGCTCGCTATAACAAATGCACGCTATAACAAATGCACGCTACAACAAATGCTCGCTATAACAAATGCTCGCTATAACAAATGCTCGCTATAACAAATGCACGCTATAACAAATGCACGCTATAACAAATGCACGCTATAACAAATGCACGCTATAACAAATGCTCGCTATAACAAATGCTCGCTATAACAAATGCACGCTATAACAAATGCACGCTATAACAAATGCTCGCTATAACAAATGCTCGCTATAACAAATGCACGCTATAACAAATGCACGCTACGCTATAACAAATGCACGCTATAACAAATGCACGCTATAACAAATGCTCGCTATAACAAATGCTCGCTATAACAAATGCACGCTATAACAAATGCACGCTATAACAAATGCACGCTATAACAAATGCTCGCTATAACAAATGCACGCTATAACAAATGCACGCTATAACAAATGCACGCTATAACAAATGCTCGCTATAACAAATGCACGCTATAACAAATGCACGCTATAACAAATGCTCGCTATAACAAATGCACGCTATAACAAATGCTCGCTATAACAAATGCTCGCTATAACAAATACTCGCTATAACAAATGCTCGCTATAACAAATGCTCGCTATAACAAATGCACGCAAAAACAAATGCACGCTATAACAAATGCTCGCTATAACAAATGCACGCTATAACAAATGCACGCTATAACAAATGCACGCTATAACAAATGCATGCTATAACAAATGCACGCTATGACACTAATTTGATTTAAGTACGCTATGGCACGTGTCAAACTGTTTCACAATACCGTTTTATTCTAACTCCTTATTATAATACTAAAGCCGCAAACGTATAAGGTTGAATTTCTTAGTTGTACAAAAAGTAGAGTTGGAACACACAAAAAGGTATTATTATCAAATAGCATATTATATTATAATGTTCAACGTTATAAATTACATGTACATGTCATTATCAGTTAGGCTATAGAAAACAACAAGGGAAATGTTTAAAATCTCACCCTTTCTTATTAAAAAAAAAACCCAACAACAACCCCAGCCATGGGCTATTGAATGCGTGGTCACAATGGCTGGCCATAAGAGCGGTATCAGATACAGATAGAACACACATCCTCTTTGTATACTACACATCATTATAATTTAAAATCAGTGAACTTGATTCCACTTACACTCAGCTCTTAATCCCAACTATAACATCGATGTATGAGACCACAAATGCCCTTTGTTTTCTCTTCGCAGTTATTGACAGGTGACTTAATCGGTGGCGAGCAAAGGTAACAGATGGGAACGTGCGTACAGAAAGAAAAGCATTCCAATATAAGCTGTCAGTGACAGAAGGTTAAGGCAGGTCAACTAATGTGGTCGTTAATTTTGTAGGTAAAGCATTTCACAGCGGGTCTTTCTTGACGCTTTGTTATAAAAATATCCGCCAGGAGAAATGCTCATGTTAGTGAGTCAAGTTGTATGGAAGGCTTGAGAGAAAGGGTGTGTTGATAGTTTTGTTCTCAGCTAGTTTTAACCAGAGATGTTTGCTCGCTTGTTGCAAGACGGCATTTCTTTTATTTCATCCATCCATCCGTCCGCCCATCTTTCCACCCATCCGTCCATCCATCCATCCATCCAACCATTCATGCCTCCATTCATCCATCCATTCATCGATCCACACTCACGATTACCACCATCCATTCTCCAATCCAGTGCACACCCCCATCATCTATCCATCCATCCATTCTTCCTTCCGCCCATCCATCAATTTGTTCGTACATCCGCCCGTCCATCCATCTGCTCATCCATCCATCCATCCATCCATCCCTCCATGAATCCATCTCTTGTTTTACAACAGCGATAAAAAACATGGTATTCCTGTCTTGCGCCAACGCAAGTTTCCCTGAAACAATGACCTCAAAAATACGTCAGAAAATACTTAATTCTTCCGCCTCAGATCCACCTGTGTATGCAACAACAGCCTAGCACTAATTGCTATTCCACAATTCCTTTGCTGTTACCTTGAAAATTGAATCTGCGCCGCCACTTCAAACCATCGCAAGCTATCCTCATTCAGGCTTCCAGCAGGTGAAACGATCAACATTTTAGGAGGGAGAGAAAATTCACAGCATTTTTACTGGGTATGTTATTTTTCTTACCCCTCGGAAACAAGAACTGACTGTTACCATTTGCTCAATAGAGGATAACAAGAATGCTAAGGAAGTATGGAAGTTCCCTGGCACCTGGTGTACAGCGGATATACCAGCCTGCCGTTCATTCTCTTGACTCTTTGTAGGCATATTAGAAGCCCTTGTTTCTAAATTTTGCTGTGAGATAACAAGAGATGAATATTTCAAAATTTGCTTGCACGCACAAAGTAGTATTAATATTCCTAGTAAGCCCCTTGACTTGGAGAATACAAAGTTGTGATATTTAATTTCCTATCGATTTTCCACCAGCTATTTATATGAAGAGTAATATTGAACCAATTTCATTGTTTGCCTGCGAAACCTGGACGCTAAATACAGACACAGTAAGAAAACTGGAAGCAACAGAAAGGCACTCTCTGAGGAGAATGCTTAGAATTCCATGGACTGCAAGAAAGACAAAAATTAATGAAGAAGTGTTGAGACAAGCAGATGAAAAGAGGACACCCTTAAACAAGCTCAGAAAAAGACAGGAATATTCTTTGGACATGTAGTGAGAAGACGAGGACTAGAACATTTAGTAACAACGGGAATTTTAGTGGAAGAAGAAGCAGGGGACGACAACGTATAAAGATGCAGGACGACCTAGAGGCCTGGCTGGGAATGCACACCACCAACGACGTCATCAGGGCTACGGAAGATCGCAAGAGATGGAGGGTCATGATCACCAACACCTGCCGGCAGGGCACTTAATGATGATGATATGTGAAGAGAGGCTAAGAACGAAATTTCCGAGCACTCTTTTTGATTCTACTCGACGAAAATGCATGTCTTGCTTTGTGGCTCAAAAATCTTAATTAAATAATATTAAAGACTGACTTTTGTCTAAAATAAGATAAGATAAAACTTTATTATCCTGTTTCCAGGAAATTTGTTGTCACAGCATCAATAGTGGTACAACAGTAAAGACAACATCTAAGACCTACAAGTCTTTAACGCATACCATACGCTCGCACATTGCTCACACAACATTACCAACAAATAAGAACATTGCTCACACACACACTGTCAGAACAATCCATGAGGAAAACTAACAACAGCATACTAGATCTACATCAGGAAACACTACTGCTTCGAATTGTGGATGGCAAACCAGATCGTTATAATAGCACTCTCTGTTTTTAAATACAGTGTTTTAAATACAATAAATATGTTTACGAAATTTATCGTAATAAATTGAATCAGTACATAAAATTTCACAAGTTTTAATCCCATAGTCACGAAGTTGTAAGCGCTGACAATCATGTTCACCCTCTATTTCCATTCTAGTATGATGTTAATAATAGTTTGCTGCTCACTGCAACTTTCCCAGTGTACGCAATAACATAAAAGCTTGAGTAACAGATTTTCTGGAGGTGTTGTCCAGACTCGTCATCGACCTGAAGAGGAGGGGGAACAGTGGGGAGGGGGAGGCAGGTGGGGTGGTGGGGGATTGTCTCTGACATTACCTCCTTGTATTGAAGAGAGACGTGGTTCTCTTCCACCCACCTTTTTTTCCCCCCAATTAAGAAATGTAAAAAGAGAAATACAGACAAATTCATTATTTCTCCTCTGTCTTCCGCACGATCTGTATCCTCTTTTTCTCATTTCACTCCCTTGATCTTTTCCTTCTTCCTCGTTCAGGTGTATAATCACACTATCTTCCTCTCCTCCTTTTCCCTTATTTCTGCCCAAACGAATGTGGTCAAATCTTTTAAAGCCTTATTTGCCTTCTCAGGTCCCACAGGAAACTGAAAGGACAAAAAATTTAAATGCTTCCGTCTAGACAAAGGATTAAAATTTATACAGTTGTTTCCCTTGGCCCAGTCAGCTCTCTGAGGTTTACAACTTAGTGCTGGTGCTGCAAAAACCTTGATTGCGTGTTCCTTTTATATTCTCACATCGTGTTTAGGGGGACAGCAAAAAGCTTGGCTTCAGTGTCGCTAATCACAGCAATTTGAAACTTTATGGCTAAGGGTTTTCAGCCTAAATGGCAAAGTGCCCGGGCAAGATTTCGCCGAAGTGCCGGATTAAGACATTTATAGGTCCTAGGCACTTTAAAGATTTTGGTGCGGGCATAATGTACTGTATATGTATGTCAAAATATAAAAAAATTGTGCAGCGCAATTAGAATCAAAAAAAAAAAAAAAAAGAGCGTGTCCTATACGCCAGCAGGTGCAAATACCAGGGGTCTAGAGATCCACCTGAAACAACGACCTCAAAAATACGTCAGAAAATACTTAATTTTTTTCATTTACTGTGCAGGTCCCCTTTTTGTGGACCCTGGTTCAGCTGCACCATTTGCGGTTTTGCACATTAAGGGCCCCAGTAATAATTAATAAAAGCACGAATTCCGGATTCTTGAAATTAGTTTATTCAACTTCTACAACATGAAGACAACATTTAGATTCCCATAGATAGGTACAAGCGCACCGCGTCCGTCCACCTGTCTGTCCGTCTGTTTGTCTGTCTGTCTGTCTAATACTGCCTGGGGAGGAAACCGCCAGCATTAAAATCCCCACATCTGTGGAGCTATTAGTCCCCTCCCCTCAGTCCCTACTCTCTCCTTTCTTTCCTTACGTCCATCTGTCTATCTCAAACATCTACTCCTTTTTTTTTTTTTCATCCAAGACTCAACTAATCACACAAAACAACAATTAAACTAAAACACTACCACACGATATTCATGGCAGTATAACACTGACTAATTATTTGTAGCTTTAGGAAACTGTTATTCTCGGCAGATCGGCATTCGAATCCCAAAAGAGTACTTCGGCCGGGAATCCGAATCGACAACAATGATAACTCTTTTTATTTATTAAGAATACTGGAGACTTTTTCAAACATTTCGGAAACCTAACCCAATTCCTAACTCTGTATCTGACATTGAGCAATAATAAAATGGCGTAAAATGGAGCATAAATATTACTGCGATTGATGTTTGGCACTAGCACAGAAAAATGATGATAGATCTTCCAACTAAACAGCAAGACATCTGCTTGGTCAAGTCATTTCAGCAGCTGACCGCAGTAATAATCACTTCGTTAAAATTATTCACGCTATGTTGTATCAGCTTCCAGCATTCTTCCCCTCCTTCTGCCCTATCATTCTGTTGTACTATTCTGTCTATCGTCTTGTCTCTTCGCAGCACAATGGGACCATTACTGGTGTCGCTGTCCATTCTCCAAATTCAAACTCAAACTCCTGAGCTTAGAATGAAGGAATAATGGCAGAGACAATGCATGCATCGTTACTCCTCAGACACAAGAGGGACGCAACTTAATAAAGAAAATCTAACCGGGGCTTAGATCTCCCTTTCTGGGAGGCTTACAACTGACAGGAAAGTTTTAAAGTTAAGAAATCTTGAGATCTTCCCAGATAGAGATGTCCAGTGAGGATTGTGTGAATGATTGTACTGTCACGGTCAGTTTGGGACGGCGTGGGGGGCATTATGGGGGAAGAGTGAGTTTGAGTTTTGAGTTTGAGTTTGGAAAAGGGACGTCAACACGATAACGGTCATATAATTGTGCGACGAAGACAGCAGACGATATATTGAATGCAACAAAGTGATAGGACAGAATGAGACAATACCATAAGTGCCAACCAACTACCTGTGGCGGGAGGGGGGGGGGTGACAGGAGTGGACATAGGGGTTGGGGAGGAGAGGCAGTCACACATGTGTTTCCAGTATTTCTCCCTTCCTTCAAATGATTGGAAGAAAATGTTGCGATAGCCCAATCATGAATTGTGCACTAGGGAGGCAACTTGACGCGAGAGGAAATTTTTTTTTGTTTTAACTACAGAAGTGTCTTTCTCACTTGAATACATTTTAGTTATATAAAAAGGCATTTTAAATGCATACTGTACTCTCCCTTGATAACGCTTAGAATCCCCCAAAAGCTCGTAGACAATCTAATATAATTCACAAATCCTCGACCTTTGAACGCAAAAGGCTTTTTTATTAGGTCATCTACAGTTACCAAATTTTGCAGGCAGATTTCAAATGCCGAAGTCGGGATTTTAAAAAAAATTGCTTTTGTTTTTTACATTTTTTTTTTTCGTTTGAGTTTGATTTGTGTCGCTGACTGTTAGTTTAACATAAAAGAGTACTGTTGTCATTTGCAGTTGTGTGCATTCTCTTGTGAGGTTTCTTCATCGGGCCAGAGTGTGGAGACTTTGTGGGGGAAAGACACATGATTATTGTTGAGGAATACAACCATACCCTGTCATGCTCAAGTCATGAGGTCTCCATTTTTTCTCAGTCTGAGTGTCTGCTCGTCCGTCTGTCAGTCTGTCTGCCTCCCCCTCTCTTACTATAATCTGTTTGAATAAATCACTTGTTCTGCATGACGAACATCCTCCACGCATATTCTCACCTCATTGTTTCGATCACTTTCTCCATCTCTTTCTTTACCCGTTCTCCCTATCTCTAATGAAACACTAATGTGTGGTTTATGAAAGACGGGCCTACCAGAAAGCCAGTGGCCGCACTGGCCCCAAACACACGGAGGGGGGAAAAAAAAAAAAGGAGAAATAATTGATGGAAAGAGATGAAAATGAAGGGAAACAAGAAAAAAGAAAAGAAAGACAGAGCAGAGAAGAAATTGATCGTGCCTGTTATGTGCCGTAATTCACGGCAAACCATTCCGCTGTTTCCGATTTGCTTTGCTGCTATTTCTCCCGATCTCATTTTCCGGGAATACTTTTTCTTTTTTTTAAATTTGGTTTTCCTCCCATAATTCTCAGTCTCCTCTTTTTCTTTATGCTATTTTCATCCATTTTTCATTCATTCTCTTGATTTTTCAAGAAGAAGAAGAAGAAGAAGAAAATATTAAGGTGGTTTAGACTTTCCGTTTAACTCCAATTCTTAAAGCTGACAGCTGTTTCATAGTGGTAGATCAGGCGGCAGAGGAACAAGGAGTGGGTGAGAGAGAGAGAGAGAGAGAGAGAGACAAAGAGCGAGAGAGAGGGCGAGAGACAGAGATAGAAAGAGAGAGTGACAGAGAGAGAGAAAGAGAGAGAGTGAGAGATTTGGAAGAAAAAGTCTGGAGTAAGAGGGAGACATAATGATGTGTACTTGAGGGCGGGGAGTATTGTTCGCTGAGTACTCACTGGTCATTTTCCCCTTTAAAGTAAACACATTATTTTAGAGTCTTTTGTAGTGTGTGGTTTAGTACAGTAGACATTGTTTATTTAGGTTTTTTTCTGTTTAATTATTTGGTCTAATTATTAGGCTTAACAATACGCAAAGAAGCAAAATGAAAATCAGTCAACAGTTAGTTTAACTAATGAAATGCAAATTTCTTGAGGTTTAGTGTTATATGTGAGACCATGCAAAATCTGAAACAAATTTGAAAGCCAGTTTCCGAGAAGACCAATGTTGATTCCACTCACCGTAAATAGTAATAGTGATGATAATAATGAAGATCATTTAGTTAGCCCCCAATCCAAAAAACTGCTTTCGGCTCTTTACACAAAGTCTTGCTCTCTCCATCGGCAACTAGCCCTCGCTCCCTCCCTCTCCCTCTCTCTCTTCCATGCACAACCTATTGCATGGTACACTCTATGCTAGACACACATGCACACGCATAATTAACATAAGCACACACGGATGCATACGGCAGAATTTAAACAATAAAACAGTAAAAAAATAAAATGAATTGAGAAAATAAATAGAAAGCGCACTGTACAGCCGGTGACATAATACCCTTCCCCCAACAGTGTCCCATGCAACACTTATCCCCCCCCCCCTTACTCCCTAGCCCCAAACCCTTTCAAAAACAACCGAACCTACTACAGTCTGTATAATTAGTGTCCGTATCGCCGTTTCGTGACGTCACGCACACGTTAGCCTAGCTCAGACCAGCTTTGCGCACAAAAATGCTGCTCCTTCCTGATGTACGTCAGCAGTACTTAGCCCCTTGTTACAGGCTTGTTACACTCCGGTCTGAAAGCTTATTTGAATCTTGTTTGGCCAAGAGATAGGCATTTTCATTATACATAATTGTAATAATAATGATAATTCCATGTTTACTCTGCTGCAGTTTTTCACGACATAAGTGGCTCATTAATTTATCCTAAATAACACGTTTACTGTAAATTTGCGGAATATACGATAATAATTACAATATTTAAATCACACGAATTGATGACGTCAAAAGGTAGCTATTCAGAGTCTGGGGACAGTTTTATTTGGGCGTAATCAAATCAACACTTCTAGGAGTTAATTAAGAAAGCTAAACCAAAACAATCTCTATATTTTATAGAACTTGCTCACTTTTGTGGATCACAATACTTCAGCTATTTCTTGCATTTATATCAACCAAACTTTATTTCATGCGTGTGTGTGCATATTTCTCCCAGCCTGACGTGGTGTCTTTTGCCTTTCCCTATTCGCAGAAAGGATAATTAATTACTAGTTACTTATTATCAAATCTTGAGAATATCTGACACCCATTAGCCACAATAGGCACAACAGTACAGCCTTTAAACGAATTGAAAAGAACATCAATAAATATGCAAACAAACTGTGAGTGGATATGACGAATCGTCCTTAAGGTGAAAGACCAAATTCATGACAAAAACCTTCGGGGGGGGGGGGGGGTCATTTTCTACGAAAATTGACATTTACATAATTATAATATGACAGATTAGCCATTTTCTACAAATATTTCATTTTGATTTTTTAAAGAGGTATAAAAAAATTCACCTTTAGCCCGGTTTTTGTCAGATCCAGCCACAAAGAAACTCGCAAAATGGGACCGATGAGGAAACTGTTTCAGTCAGCTTACGTTATTAAAACGTACGTGTGTCCTTTGTCATCAACAATGAAAAATTAGTCTCTCTAAATACGTTAATTCATCATTGTCGTGACCGCGGAGGTACTATTGTTACTTGAATCAAACCAGGAAGGTGCAGCTGGTGCGAGAGTGCTGTCTCAAGTTCGAAAAAGACGTGACGTGACTATATGTAATTATATACGCTAATTCACTAACGTAACCGGCCTTTAATTAGAAGGCTGACGAAATTCATAGTTCGCGGACGTAATAGACCAAGCTGTAGGTTTCACTTGGATTAGTCAGTATGTGCGTAAAACCTACACATTCTTACATAAAGAGTCACGCAACCTTGACCCTTGTTTGACCTATCTCCATTTTCTAAAAAAATCGGAGATCTTTTTGTTTGTAGAAGAGGTATAACAAATACACATTTGACACTTTTGACATGTTATGACATTTATCAAGCCGTTTCACAGTTCAGATTTATTCTAACGCCTTATCACATTACTAAAGCCGCAAACGTCTATCATTGAATTTCTGAGTTGTGTAGAAAGTGGAGCTGGCACAAAGAAGAACTAAGTACGCGATCAGGCACTGAGTCAGTGTATAAAATCTCCACACTGGGCAGCTCATTAAATTTGATTTCTTTTTTTTTTTTTCCCTTAATCCATTAAGAGTCAGCTTTATTAGTCCTGGCATTCATTATTATAATTATTCAATTGATGATGCAGAAAACAAAAGTACAATCTACTGTTACAATTTGGTAATTTAGTGGCTGAAGCTGTGTTTTCATGTGTACAGAAACGAAAACGGCAACAGACACGTCAAAAACCCTTCAAGTAGTGAAATAGAATGAATGTTTCTCATGCCGTTTCCGCAGACGTGGACACACTCTTTTCTTTTTACTACACAATGGAGTTTTGACGTTACCCTTTGCCCTTGCCGTTTCCGTACTCATGAAAACAAACCTTAAGTTCTCACGTTTTGAAAAAGGGTTATTGTTAAGGGACAATGCTATTTGACACACTGAGTTATAATTCAACAGTGAACACAACAGTAACAACAAAGCTGAGAAAACATTGAAAGATGAGTAAAAGAAAGTAAGGAAAAATACAAGGCAAAATAAAGCACAAAAAGCCACGAATAATCCGCAAGTGAAATACGAAATCAATCAAAATAACAATTACGCAAATAAAGTACCAGAATTGACAAGTTATTTTATATGGCTTGGATTGCAGCAATTCTGCCTCATCAAGAACCTGTCCGGTGTATTGCATTAATCAACTCTGAAACACAAATATAATCCGAAACACACTTCGGTGCATTCACGTCATTTTATAATTGCTCATTAAATGCATGTCACGACTGATTTATAGTTGATTGGATAACGTGGAACTGAGAGATTTGTTTTCCTGGAATTGCCCTGGGGTGAGGTGGGAGGGAGTTGGGGGGGGGGGGGTGGAGGTGTTATTTAGTGGACAGGGCTCTGGGAAACACTGTGGCGAAACGATTATTTAAAAAAAAAAATTTTTTTTAATGAAGGGGGGAAAGAAATACCCGATGCTAAATCACACCTCTATAAAAATGCTCCAAATAATAATTATGATACCCTTAAAACATTTCCTATCAGAAATCTGGACAGTGAACTTTTAATTCCAGCAAAGTGGCCACGAATCTCTGGATATCAAATGAATGGCTAAATAGGGCGTTTCAGTTTATGCTGAGCCCGAATATTCCAGAGAAGAGCATTTTGTTTTAACTGAAAACTTGTTATTAATGAGAAGCTCTTAATAAATGTCATGCGCTTATTGTAAGGTCCGGTACAATTAGTGATTTACATAGATTCCAAATCGTACTCTCGTGATACAGGCAATTTGTTTATTCTAGCCAAGTATTTGCATTCACAGAAAGAACTTCTGCCACTCTCGCCTTTCTGAAACCTTCATGAGAAATTTTAGTATGTATTCCTACCTCTTTAATCAACATCAGGCCCGCTGACATGTACACTTCAGCAGCTTTTATTTGTGACCTGTGGCTCACTGGGCAAATTTGACATCGCCACTGTTCTACGCTAACGGCATAATTATGTCAGATTTATCCCAAAAGGCAACTGACGGCTGTCAGACAATATTATAGAAAAAGAAATATGCCAGTAGGAAAATGTAACAATCCAATGGAATCATTATGGCATGAGTCATCAAATGACAGGGAAAGAAACAGGTGTTTTTTTTATTTTTTAATATCCCAAAAAGTGTCAAAATGACCTATGCCAGCAGCGCAGGGCAGTGACGACAAACTTTGAACAAGTCACGATTTCAATTATTGGGTTGGTCGCTTTAAGCGGTCCACTGATTCATGTTTGATACTGTCAGGGTTTGAGCTTGAGCTCATGCTTGTTACTGGACACAACACGGCCACTCGGTGCCAGGAGACTGGCAATGCAAAAAAACGACAGGAAAGACGCAGACAGATGGCCTGTGGTACATGTACACTAACGAAATTGCCTGGAATCTCCGCTCACCGATTCTCGCTACAGGTGACATTTTCATGCTCTCACGCAAATTGTCGTTATATGATCAGTGGTCAACATCATCGGAGATACTGCTTTCTTCAACAGTTTCTCAAATATTCACACTATTGTAGCCGCCTGTCACGTAAACGGCCGTGAGAGATCCGGCAAAGTTTCCACTGCCCACAGACTGACATGCACTGAAATATCACCAGCACGCGAGGAGGTGACAATCTGATTCTCACCTCTCTCATTTCTATTGGCTTTCAAGTCGACACTGATCTGAAAAGGACGTGATAACCTAGTGCTTTATGCATATAATATTATATTATTTATTTAATTTACGCGTCTTTCATATTTAGTGTCTTCCCGTGCTTTTGAACTGTTTCTCTCATATTCAATTTAGTCTTTCTGCTATTTCTTCCACATCCATTTTCTCTTTCACTTAAACAAACAACAAAAGATTAAAAAGAAAATCAGATGTCTATTTTGCCTTTTCCAAATTCGCCAAAATTCCATTGCCAAAAATCTAATATTTGGATTATAAGTTATGTCTGGTTACACAGAACGTCGTCATCACTGATCGAATCATGAAATTTCATCAGCCCCACATGTTCAAGCCCAGTAAAATGCCATTTTGGGCCAGTGGTGATTCTAGGCGTTTTCATATGCATTCAGCGTTGAACCCTCAGACTCTATCCTCCGCACGCTACACAATGAAATACGACGCCCTCGGTATTTCTATTTCAGTTGGAACTACTGAGGCTGCTATAAACAATCGAATGTACATGTCATTAGTTCGGATTTCCCCATCTGATCTCACAGTTTATGAGCAGAGACACAGTGCCATCTCCGCCGAGGAAACTATGGTAACAACGCTTAATGACTGCCTCCGTCTTCCTAGTTTGCATCTAAATGATTTCCTATTACCTCGTGTTGGTCGCGGGCACAACCATTACTACATTGAATCCGACGAGGTCTTAGGTCACAAAACACCGTATTTATGCTTAATTTAGGTCAACCCATGATATCGCCTCATCACACTCACAGGACAATTGCATTTCTATCTTTCTTGGTCCAGAAGGAACAGAATTTAGAAAAAGAAAATGATATAATAATGTAACCAAATTTAAAACTTGACATTTGGTGAAGTTTTTGTATCCTTGATTTCATAAGTTATTCAAAGTAAAATTGGTTAGCGGCCACAAACATTTCAGTTTTTTGATCATACGGTGTTTTGCCAAGAGAACAATACCGTGGACATGAGTGCCCAGGCGGAGCAACTCTGTCCAAGCAGCTCTTTCCCCCTTTTATGTCCCTGCAAGTGTCCTGAGCAACCAATGGGAAGCTCCCCTAGTTTTTGTATTGCCAGACGTTTTTCTATGCAAATTGCGAGAGTCTGGCCCGAGATGTGGTGTTTGGACCGGCTGTGAAGGCAGTTTTATGGCATTTTTGCCGACACCGGATTGATGAGTCCCATGCAAATGTATGGAAATGAGGGGTTATTTTTATCGGCCTGACCCCTTAGATTTTCATTTCCATCCTTGTAGATAAAAAGACATTATTAGTATCTACACGTCGTGTCTCATCAATAATAATACCCGATTGCATTTTGCTTTCTGAAATGGCAAACGAAAACAAAGTTTTTCCTATAGTGGAAAACCAAAACCAAAAACAAACAAAACCCGACTCGGTCAGAATGCTCTTGGATCTGAGATAGTGGTTTGCGTGTCCATTGATGCAATATCGTTCGTCATGACTGTGTGGTCACTGAGTTTCCTTGGGCTCTCGGCCCACTAAGATAATTGTTTTGCGTCGGCTTTGACTCAAGACTTGTAAGACTTGTGAATTGGCTAAAGCTGTGTTTTCATGTGTACGGAAGCAGAAACGGTAACGGAAACGTCAAAAATCGAGCAGGTAGTAAACTGAAAAAGTGTTTCTATTTCACTAATTGAAGGGTTTTTGACGTTTCCGTTTCCGCACACAGCCTAATGAGACAGACTTCTTGCAGTCTCACTCGCGTGCGAAGTCCCACCTAACTCTATAGTCCACATTTCGCACTAAAACCGAGACAAAACAGAACTGACTCAGAGTGCTACTAAGCTAAGTCCACTTCACCATCTAAAGACAATCCACTCTGACCAAAAAAAAAAAAAAAAGCAAAAAAAAAAAAAAAAGTCGTTAACTTCTGGCACGAACCTCTGTCATTTCGGCTAAAGAATACGTCATCTCCTGTTGTGAGTCAAACCTGTGTCCCTCACACACACACACACACATACATATACATATAAAATAAAATAAAATAAAAATTTCACGTGTAATTGGATCTGACAAAACAGGGCTAAAAATGTAAAACACGTACCTCTTTAAATATCAAAATGAAATATTTCAAACAAAATATTTTAACTTTATGCAGAAAAAGTCTAATCTTTCATTTTATAAGCAGATCTAAAATTCCATGGAAAATTAAATGACTTTTTCCCGGTTCCGAATTTTTCGTCCTTATCCGAGAAGACTAGGTGCTCGATCCTACCTACCATAGGATCAGGGACATGAAAATATGATAAAAATGCCAATATTCCAAAATGCCTGCACTGACCGGGATTCGAACCGGGAACCTTCGGTATGAGAGACGAGCACCTTGCCTCTAAGCCACCGTTTCCTGGGCAGGCCAGTTTTGACTCGGGCTTGAGCTCCCTTTGAATCATTGAGCGAGACAGAGTTACTTCAGCCTCACTATTGCGCGCAGTCTCGCTTTAGGCCATAGTTCACAAAAACTAAGGAAAAACAAGACTTGACGCTCTGCTATGGATTTTACAGTGATTTAGACTCATTAACACATTCCTGTTGTAGATCTTTCTTTAGTGAGGATCACTGCGCTCAGCATTTACACCTCGCTCTTCTTGTTTGTTTGAATGAATGTTGTTATTTTTCTCTTTGCTCTCTTTATTTCTTTCCTAGCCCTCAAAAGGACCCCCTAAAGGGCTGCCTTCATCTTGGTCTTCCTTTTTTTTTCTTCTGGCTCTTTTCCTGTAGGCTGGCGCCATAGTCGAGTCTTAGAGAGAGAGAGAGAGAGAGAGAGAGAGAGAGTTCCCTACTCTGGAAGTGGAGTGGAGGGGAGGGAGTGGGTTTTATATACTTCAGTATTATTGTTTTTGGTTTCTGCCCCCATGGAATTGGGGGGAGGGGGGGGGGAATGAAGTTATTAACACATTCCTTCGTGCATGCCGTGTTTTACACCATAATCCGTTCAGCATGTCTAATCAGTGCGATAATCATGTACAGATCATAATCCGACAGCACCGGATTTCCCCCGCTGGTGTCGCAATGTACACGGCTCCAGCCAGTTGTCCTGGCCTCGACCTTGTATAATATCCTATATCACCATCTATTTTGTCTTCGCTCGGTGCAAGAGTTCGAAAAAAACCCCAATAACCTCGGTGGCCTATACGTGAAGTCAGTGATATCTGGTATCCTGTACTTGTCGATTCAAGAATTTACAATAACCTACAGATAAAATATCATCATCATACGACTTCTTTTTTGTTTTTCTTTATCTGCTCAAACGCTGACTTAAAGACACAAGAGGGTGCGCACAGTTTAATAATATATGATATACCACTAGCTCTGGGCGACACTTAACATTTCTTTTTTTTTGAAAACGAAAAAAAAAAGAAGTAAAATATAGTTTTCTTCTCCGTCTCCACTACCTCTCTTTCACTCACTCTCTCTCTTTCTCTTTCTTTTTTTAACTGTCCTCTTCATCATCATCATCATAATGCTCGCCTCTTCATCAAATTTCAATACTGTCAAAACGATGGCCATTAATGCCTTGAAAAATCCCGCAGGGTACAGCACAGACAAGCAGTATAAATTAATTCATTAAATATCAAACAAACAGAACAGAACTCTTAATCGTGGTATTTTATGGCAGCCCGCGGGAAATTAATTGAAAAATGTTATGTAAAATATGAAAGTCAGTAAAAAGATAAGGTAAGATGAACAAGGAGATATCGATGGAAAATATTGTATAGCAGGAATCGAATCCCATACCTTTACGCCAAGTCTTTGTCTGCCTAGTCAATTTTGTCTGCCAACTGAACGCACACAACAAAACAGGTAATCGAATTCCAACAAATTCAGTTCCCCTATAAACCACTCATCTGACCTCTCGTAAAAAAGAAAGGACATATTATAACTTTGAATAAGGCAATGGCCGTCTGGCCACTGTAATACCGAAAGTTTAATAATTTATCATTCTTGTAAGGTCAACTAGCTATATATCAGGAATCAGAGACTGACGGTGATAATAATTGATCACAAGAACTTTTGCCAAGCCCCGGTACGAAAAAAAAACCTTAACCCAATCCTAATCCTAAAATATATTTAGAAAAAAACTACAACAACAACAACAACAACAGAGCATCTTTTTAAATGTCACTGTCGTTTTGTCAAAGAAATCATGGCATTTGTACATACTATAAGAAATCTATTTGTGAGTTGAAACCGTGCTTAAGGTAAAAGTCCAAATTCCTGAGAAAACCCCGCCAGAGGGAGGAAACATTTCTATGGAAACAGATTTGATTATAATGTGAAAAATTAGCCATTTTTCCTCTGTCAGTTAAAATATTTCGCTTGAATTTGTCGTAGAAATATTGAATTTTTACTTCTTTCTTTCTTTCTGCATTTTTAAAATTCCCCTTTAACCGCGTTTTGTCCACCTCTAATTAGTCCCCGGACTTTTCCTGCATGAGTCCCAATAATCATTTCGTTCATGACTGTTTTCATGACAAATAATTAGCATTGTCAGGTTTAGTTCCTTTACGGTAAACACTTGCAAAAGCTCTTCAGCAGTTTTACAACTTGGTGGGTCAAAAAGAGAAGGTCCAAAAAGGAAAATAAAAGGAACTGTTGATGACTATACATAGCAGTATAAGTAAGAAAAACACAAAACAAAGAGAAAAAAAAAGAGAAAGGAAGATATTATCATTATCTATTATTATGACCTCTTTTAACCTGGGACTATTTAGGAATCAGCGCATGCGCGGTGGTGAACGCAGAGATGATAGGCTAATGAGAGCCAGTAATCAAATAAAAGCTGGTCCTGACGGTATGTGCTCTGGGACAGCGGCCAGCCAACGTTCGCGATGTTGTTATGTGGCATCCAGTAATTGTTTTGGGGGGGAGGGGGGGGGGCAAGAGCCCGTCTTGGTAGGGCTGGACAGTCATTTAGTTAGCCTTGTTGTCTGTCCCTAGAGATGTGAGTAATGGCACTTTAAGGCAGCACAAAATATCGTAAATGCTGAGTAGCTCTGGAGAGATAGAGCACCAAACTGACAGAACAAAGGACTAATGCGGGCTTATCTCTACCACTAATTCAACAGTCTCTACGGTTGTGGATTTTGCGTCAGAACCTGATCCAAAATATTACGAGAAACTGTAATAGGCTGGTAGCACATTGACTCAAAGACTGTTTTGTCTCGGCTGTAGTGTGAGACGTGGACCTCGGAGTTAAACGGGACCTCGCTCATTGAGGAGACCGAAACCAAGTCTGTCTTGTATCAGTTGGCGGAAAGAGAGAACTTCATGCACTGGAGCAAAGTCAGTTTTGTCTCGGTTAAAGTGTAAGACATGGACTTTTGGAGCTAAACGGGACCTGGCTCACTGGCGAGACCGAAAGCAAGTCTGTCTCATTAGTTCGGGCGTTTCAAAATAGTCTTGCAGCCAGCTGAGGTAGGGACTTGGTGCACCGAGCCAAAACAGACGCAAACTTGGCTTGACTCCGTGCCCCACCAGCCTAATAAGAGTAGAAATTGTGCAGTTTCAAAGTCATTCTGGGAAACATCTTGTAGAAATGCCCCTAAAACACAGTAGTGATTGTCTAGACCCCAAAATTCACACACAACGTCTTTTTCTTGGATAACCAGTTTGCAGCTAGTCTTCGAAAGCATTTTTGCAGGCATTTCATGGGCGAGAAACATACAAAGTTATCGTGGCCAACCAACCAAACCTGTTATTAGGCTCACCACAGAAAAAAAACCCACAAAAGCTGTCTGAAAAATGCATTGCACAAACAAAACTTGACTTGGCCGGATGGTCAAAATAATTAAAACGGAGAAAGGAAAATACAAAACATGTCTATACTGAATCGGAAATTTGTATGTTGTTGCCATAAGAAGGATCTACAAAGAAAAGTATTCATATAATCATTTTCAGTCAGTTTTTTAAGGAAAATCAGTACGCCACAAAAATAAAAAAAACAAAACAAAAACCGCCGCGTTCTGCGGGTTAATGTCACACTTTTGTTGTGGAAAGCCTGGCTAATGTCATGCTGAACTCAACTTGGACTTTACACCCAGATTACCAATCTTGCTACATAGCTACATCATTATTTAAACTGACACCGGGTCGAAACTTGAAGGAACTGAATTTTATCCAGAGGGCAATATTCCAACTTCTTGGCCCTCTCCTTTCCTTGCCTTTCAATCAATTCTGACTAAATTATCGGTAAACATATACATTTGCTTGAATATGCCAGCAAAATAAAGCACTGATATTCATTGAAGTACAGACTGTCCAAGCCCCGACAAAAAAACAGCCGCCAGGGCATTCGGCAAAATAGTGGTATGAATCCCTTTCATGCGGGCTATGGATTGGACAGACGCGGCAGACACCAATTATTCAATACTTACAGCGGGACGAATTTCAATTTCCGATTACAATCAGACAAAATCTGGCAGCGTTGGTGATGATTTCTAGAATATTCAGCGACCTTTACTCACTTTGTCTCGCTAGTTAGACAATAGAAAACGAGAGTACGATTTGAAAAATTGTATAGGCGAGACAAAAGAGAGCTGTTCTTTACAGGCTTTGTTTCTTGAATGAGGCTAGACCTGTAATTTATAATAATAACGAAATGTCCATAACTATATGACTAACAGTACCGGCTAGCTGTCATTGTGTGTAGCAGTCAGAAATAATTATTTCCTCGTCATTTTACAATTTAGAACATTACTATCACCGGTCGTATTGCTCCCATTGATTTGTGCGTCTTTTTTTTTTTTCTTTTTGGCAGATAGAGCATTTTATCATGGAACCATTCATTTCCTGAAACCGGGTTGGCATGACGTCATTGTCGTGACCCTGAAAGTTCAGCCATCCATTTAGGAAGAGATGCTGGAGCCTGAGCAAACCTAACAAAGTCTAGACCCAGGAAACCGCTGCACCAACATTGACAAGGGTGACCTATCATACCATTACAGATCCGGTACTTTCCTAGTCAACGTTAGAAAGGGCATGGATTCTTTCACTCTGGAGAAGTACCGAATACTGCAACCATCTGAAATTTGGCTGTCAAGATTTCGCGAGCCCGGCTGATGTATTGTACTGCCTATCAGAAGTGAAACAGAAGAACACAGGTGCCAAACTTAATCTAAATTTTTGGTCAAGTCGGACTTGATAAACAATAAATAAATCTGGGAGCTAAAGAATAGCGAGTATACTTTAAGGGCGACTATAACTTTGGAGTACAGACCACCTGTGGCTGTCTACTATAATATTATAACACGATACTTTTGCTATATTCATTCGTGTAAATTTCATGTGGACTATTGTGTAAATGGCTAGCTTATTTCAAAGTAAACTCCTCAATTAATTATTCTTGTTGTCTGTATCTTTAATTTTTTATTCATAGAGTTCTTCCATGCACTGATCAGTTTGATGTAGTCTGTGTCAAACCTTTGGCAAATGATAGAAATGACAATGAATAATGACAATCATCTTCCACGTGCCGTGTCAGAAACGTCATCAATGTTGCCATTTTGTCAGGCAATTTATAATGATCATAGTCATTTTTTTCCCCAGAACTATCTCTCTGGAATTTGTGGTAGCGCAATGCTGTCTAAGTGATGATAGTTGTCAAATAATTTAGCCTACAAGTCACTGCAGATTTGAAATGCTGCACTGCTACAAAAGAGCGTTTAGTTTGCACTTCCCTGCATTAAACATTATATCATGATGGCTTAAATGACAGGGTGCATTAAAAACCAAACAAGAATACAGAATTTACCTTTAAAAAGCCAGTTTAACCCAGAATCAAACTATCAAACGAAATATACCTTAACCTACTTAATTGTCAACCAAATAACATGCAGTCTTAAGTTCTGGCGGTAGATAGATGGCGTGTAGCAAAAAACGTGTAATTTACACTTTTCTGACTATTCATGTGAATGAAATAACAATTATTGTTAGGATAATTGCATTTTGTCTGGCGACTCTTCTGACTGAAACGTAAAACTTAAAAAAAATCAGTTCCGAGTGAGGTTCGTTCTATTGCCAGCAAGACATCACGCTGAAGACGTCTTCTGGCATGATGGAAAATGTCGCCAGTTGCAGATCGCCCCAGGCCAATGAAAGTAAAGATCAGTTTGTGACAGTCATGAACTCCGACACAAACCGTGGCTTCCCACTCGTGACTGCCAATGCGTCTGGGCCGTTTTTAGACTCTGTTTTCCTCCAGCTGTTAAAACAGTCACGCCCGTGTCGTGTTTTCTCCGTTTCTTCTTCAGAGCCAGACACCTCAGCCGCCTCAGACTCACAAAAATTGCTTGTAACATTATTGAGTTTATTCAAAGTAAAGACAACATAAGAACGCCACAGAAATCAAAATATTAATTATGCCTAGATTTATTTTGTACTTTAGAATGTATCCCATGTTTTTTTTTTTTTTTTTACAATCTGTTGTGCGCGTAGCGTTTTGAAAAATATACTTTTTTTCCGCTTTTTTTTTTCTTTTGCCACTTTGTAGCTACTGAGTTTTCTACAGCTTGCAATGTCTCTTGATTTTATAGCCATACCATTAATCAATATCTGGTATGAAATCTGTAAGGATCTATCTCACTCGTAACAACAATGTTTGATAAGGTGAAGGTTAATGTACCTGAGGCCGATACTATTCCCGCTTTCGAAAGCTACGACATTTTTGGTTTTGTCCTCTGAAACGTGTACAACAGTATCATAGTGAGTACGGCGGAAAGAAACTCACGAAAGATGTATCACAGCAACAGTCAGCCACATTTCCTTCATCGTGACGAGTGCCAGCTGCACAATATGCATTTGTCAGGACACCATGACCGGTATTAATCCAGTGAGAATGAGATCAAATTGACAAATAGATTCAGTGGGAGATAATCGATGAACTAATCAATAGGGTTATCCTCAGTCACGTCATCCATCGATCTTCGGGGTGTCAATTTGTCCATCCTTCCGTTCTTCCTTGGGACTTGTTATCTATCTATCTATCTATCTATCTATCTATCTATCTATCTATCTATCTATCTATCTATCTATCTATCTATCTATCTATCTATCTATCTATCTATCTATCTATCTATCTATCTATCTATCTATCTATCTATCTATCTATCAATCTATGTATCTGCCTGCCTGTTTGCCTCTCTCTCTGTCTGCGTGCCTATCTGCCTGTCTGTCTGTTCGTCTGCCTGCTAGCCTGTCTATCGGTCTGTCTGTCTCTCTCCCTCTATCTATCAGTACACCAAGGAGTAGGATTGTGTTCAGGCCAAAAACAGAAAATGCCAAGGTATTATGAATAGCTGTCGGAGGGAAGAGACTCTAATGTCAAGTGGATGCACGCGAATCAAAAAGGAAAGGAAACAAAAAAAACCAACAAACACCGGATAATAATCAGATAATAAGGAAGTGTGAGAAAGAAAACAAAACAAAAGGATAGAATGGAAGAAAAACGCAAAAAAATGCAAGGCAGAAAACAAGCAGTACTGTAAAACGATGAGAAAACGAGGGAAAGGCTATGGTGAGAGAAAGAGAGAAAGACTGAAAAAAAAAATTAAAGACCAACGGAGGGGAAGGAAAGCAAGAGAGAAAAACAGAGATAAACACAGAAAGTCAGACAGTCCAATCAATTGGTTCAGCCATAATGCGCAAAGAAAAATATCAATTTTTGTACTAGCCCTTGGGTTTAAAATAAATTAGCTTCTTCTATCGACTGTGTCAACAGATTGAGAAGCGGGAAAAAAAAAATAAAAGTAAACCAGCCCTTCGGCTCGAACTCAACACTGGTGGCTCGAAAAAGCAGAACTTTGCTGTTAAGCGAATTAGAAAAATAAGTCCTGACACGGATGCTGGAAGCGAGATTTGGGGTTGGGGTTGGGGGGGGGGGGGGTGATGAGATGACATTATGAATTATTCTGAAGAAGAAAAAAAAAAAGACGACTGAGCGAATGAACTTTACTAGTACTGTAAGTCTGGCAATGGACTGACTGACGATGGCAGGTCGGAATATTTTGTAGGTGGTATCGTATCGAAGGGACTTGCCAACTGTGAATGGGGTTGGTGTTGAGCAGCGGTTCTAAACATTTTCCAGGCATTCGCACTCCCTGGGGGCCAACAAATTTTCTGCCATCGCCCCCTTCTCTCCCCCCTCCCCCCCCCCCCAACACACATTTCACATAGAAGAGACACTGCGCACAAATTATGGTGTTCAGTTTTTCAGAACCTTTGTTAAGGACAGCAGATGTGTAACAGTTGATTGTTGATTACAAAACAGGAAGTATTCTTTATCAAGTGCACTGAAAAAAGGGGCCTTTTTCTGTTCATAACCGAAATCGTCCTCCATTCATGTCCCCCAGCACCCCTCGTCGCTCTTTCTGTCGTTTTCGCGCACCTGTAAATTAAAATCACCCAAACCCCGGGCGCCCCCGGGGGTGGGGGTGGGGCTATATCGCGCATGTTGAGAACCAGTGTTGTAGAGTGTGGTGGATTATTGGAGGACGGAGTCAACTGAAATAAATAATCGTTTTTCATGAATAATTATCACGAAGTAAGTCTTGCAATATGGTATAATTAGATTTCATGTTAATAAAATGAATGCCTTTGATGATATCGAGGTGGATAGAGAAAGTAAATCAGTTAATATGATTCACCTGAAAACTTCAGTAAAAACCCAAATACGATAGTTAATCACAATGCCCCTCGAAATGTATTTGCTGGGAGTTCCCAATATCAAATTGTAAAGGTTACTATTTGCAGCTAAAAACTAAAAAAAAAAAGATAAGATAAGATAAGAACCGCTTTATCATTATTATTATTATTTTATATAGCGCATATCCATTTTTAAAATGCTCTATGCGCTTTACAGAAGCAACATGTCAACCACAGAGCAGAATGGATGGCCGGCGAAGCGCTCAACACACTACACTGCTTCTTTCTCTCTCCCTATCTCGCTCACTCTCTCTCTCTCTCTCTCTTTCTCTCAATCTCTCTCTTTCTCAGAGCAAATTGTAATGCAGCCCGTGAGGGAAATTCTCTTTCACACAGCGTTTAACAGCACAAACATGGTATACATATCTTACGTAGCATTATATAAAAATATACCACAACTCAATAAACTCAATAACAGGCATACAGGAAGTGACATGGTAAGGAACCTTTGAAATGTGGCACACATTTAGTTAAAATGACTTGTTGAGGCGAATCGCCGAGGGCAAAAACGATCTTCTGTATCTTTCCCTGTTTGCTTTCATGCGTATCAATTCTGTTGCTCTTGGATGATTCAAACAACAACAACAACACAAAATCGTTAAGCACATTAAAATTTCCCCTCTGGCAAAACACTAGTTAATAATCATACTGGCTTAGGGAGTTTTGAAGAAAAACATGGGCTTAAGCCTTGAGTTTGAGTTGAGTTTGGAAAGAGGACGTCGACACTAAACGGTCATTTTAAGCTAAGAAGAAGGTTATGGACAGAATATAGTAAAAGGACAGGACAGAAGGAGGCCTTACCAGGGTTTGAGTCTGAGTTTGGAGAAAACACGTTGACAAGGTAACGGCCACAATGTACTAGGAAGGAACGAGACGACAAACTGAATACAGCTGAATGGCAAGACAAAAGGAGATCCTACTAACGATCACATTGTGCTAGGAAGAAACGAGACGACAGGTTGAATACAGCTGAATGGCAAGACAAAGGGAGATCCTACTAACGATCACACTGTGCTAGGAAGAAACGAGATGACAGGCTGAATACAGCTGAATGGCAAGACAAAAGGAGATCCTACTAACGATCACATTGTGCTAGGAAGAAACGAGATGATAGACAGAATGTAGTAGGATGACAGGTCAGAAGGAGATCCTACCAGAGTTTGAGTTTGAGTCTGAGTTTGGAGAGAGCACGTGGACACGATAACCGTCACATCGTGCTAGGAGAAAGGCAAGAGGATAGACAGAACAAAGCAGAAAAAAGAGAGGTCAGAAGAAGACCCTACCAGAAGCTCCCATCAACCACTCTCAAACCCTACCAGAAGAGCCTTACCGACCACTCGCCATTGGTATCAAACTTCAAGTCCCCCTTGTAAACTTATATTCTATAGATAGAATGCGCATGTCCGCCATCTTTAGGGTCCGGATCCACTCATCGCCATGGAGATTGTGACATTGATTTTGATTCGTTAGCTGATTTGCGCGACGGCGAGCTAAAAGTAAGTCGCTACAGTAAACAATGGCATGTGTGTACATGTTAAATGGGAGGCGTTCGGTCAGTTCTTTCACTTCTTTTCCCTTGTTTACACGGATGGTAGGGAATCTGACCAGCTTGGATACATCTTTTCCACCCCTGTCATAACAATCAACTACAATCCAACCAGCAGGCATTTTAACCGCTTAGACATAATTATCTCGAAGTTACACTAATCACACGGAGGGAAAAGAAGAACAATATTGAAGAGAGAAAAAGAAGCAGGAGAAAAAAAGGAGAAGTGAAAGCGGAAGACCTGGCAAAAGATGGTAAAAAAAACAACACAAAAAAACGATCAAAAACAAAGGAAAAAAACCCCAAAAAACAAGCCAGGTATAAATGCCCAGCGCAGCGAACCTTTCCTAAATAAAGATCTCAAAACCATTAGCTTATATTAACCAATAATACATCACTGGCACTCTTCTGCCACGACATACACTGCTGTATTTGTGCTGCAAATTAAAATGTAATTTTCTGACACGTCATCGACTACTAAAAAAAATTTATTAAAAATTCAAAAAGTAATAATTAATGTGAATTTCCTTCTGGCCCAGGGCGAAAACTGTCTTAAACTGAATAACCAGGCCGCGTTTTTCACACACATAATTATGTTGTTTTTGTTGTTGTTTTTCTTTAAAATCAACATGTACAAAGGACTTGGCAATTTCAATTTAAGAAATTACAAAGTGACAAGTGATGGGTTAGTTTTTGGCGTGGGGTGGGGGTGGGGTGGCTGGGGGAAGGGTAGGAGGCTGGGGGGGGGGGGAGGGGTCACGAAACTGTTATTGCAGCCTCAGTGCTAAAAGCAGTTATATAACAACTCTACAGAATGTAGCGAACTGGTAGTAACAACCACCGCACACAGGACTCGGCTAGCGTGCGCGGGGCATGTGAAAAACAGAAACATAATTATCGTGTGTGGGCTTATCAATATTTTGACATACGAACTATTGGTAAGGGAGCGTGGACTATTTGCAAAGCCAAATAGAAACAAATATATAAAGTTCTGTTTACTGTTCAGCTATAGCTTACTACGTAAAATGCAATGTGAAATACCACGCTCCCCTGACAACAGCCACTTTGATAATTATTAGCACCACGTGGAAAAAGAAAGAAGGGAAAAAAGTGACAATGATGGGTGTGACGTCCTAAGGGGACAGACGGATGTCCTCAACATTAAGGACAATACAATTCATGCACAGGTTGTCAAATGCAGGAATATTGATTTCTTTAACAGTTCCTCAATTTTTTTTCTATTCATAACAGCTTCAAAACATTCATTCGGTATTTTTAGTTCAATTTTCCACGGTCCAATATTAAAAATAACATTTATTTCGCTGACTCCCATTATCTCAATGACCTAAACAAGAGAGTACGGTAAACGTCATCATAATTATTATTATTAATGTTACAGCCTGCCCTTGCTGTTTACATTGCAAGGACAGTTCACCTAAGGACGTGACACACGGACAAAAAGAGATAAAGGAAAGCAAGAAAGAAAAACACAGATAATCTGTCAAAGGTCAGACGATTCATAAAGCACAAAGGATTTTTTTCAAAATTATGAATATCAGTTTTTAATAATTAATAACGATTTCCCAAAAGACGATTAGACGAATAGAATGATATGCAGTTCAGGGCAGGGCTTAAGGAAATATAATACTTATTATTTAAATCAGGATTAGATGACAGAAAAATCAGCTAATTAACTAGGCAGTGATATGAAACATGTTTTATGACTAACATCAGGCCAGACCGGTCCATGACGTTGGACAAGACACACATTATTCGACCTCAAATGTCCACTTTTCAAACTCCTGTCATTACGTCACTTGGCATATTAATTTTTAATAAGCGATAACAATTTTAACCACTGAAAACCCCGATTAGATATTAGAATATTCTAATACGTGATTCCGGTCATGAATTAAGGACAATAAAATTAACTATTTAATCATTTAAAAAACACGATTAGATGAATATAATACACAGTTCTGGTCAAGGATTAAGGATCATAAAATTATGGTTTTAAATCAGGATTAGGTGATAGAAAAATGAATGAATTAACTATGGGCAATGACCTACGTCAAGTTAGACAAGCAGACGGTTTAGCAGCCAGTAAACAGTCCCTGTGTTTGGATAAGACACACTTTCAACAGTCTGCCTGACCTTACATGTTAACTTTTCAAACTCCTGCCATAAGGTCACTGGGCATATTAATTTTTAAATAATTAATTTTGTTTTAATCATTTACAAAATACAGTTAGGTGAATATAATACGTAGTTCAGGCCATGGGTTAAGGATATCAAAATTGTCGTTTAAGTCGGGATTAGATCCTACAAAGTAGAGTAAATTAACTCTGCAGTGACATGGAGCATGATCAATTATATTACTTTTTAATAATTAAATCAGATTTTAATCATTTACAAAATTCAAGAAAATAAATTTAAAAAATAATACGTAGTTCGGGTCATGGCTCAAAGAAATGATAATTATGATTTAGACTAGACTTAGACGCTGGAGGCAGTCAGTGAAGGAAGGTCTCTCACTGTATGAAGAGACGCCCATGGAACAAGCCCAGGCAATGCGGAAGAGGAGAAAGACTGGCACCCAAATAGACGAAACCAGAGTCATCTATTGGCTGCACCACCTGTGGAATGGACCGTCACTCCCCGATATGCTTGTCCAGCCACACTCGACGCTGCACAAGACTGAAACGTGCAGAACATCCAGAGCACACGCCTGTAGTCTTTCTCGACTGAGGGATGCCAACAACAACCAAGTTAGGGTTAGATGATAGAAAGAGGAATAAATTAACGTTGGAGGGACATTCCACGTAATAGTGTTACCTTAGAGCCATTTTTCAAACCATGCCTGGGAAACAAATTAATAATCTGATTGGATCTTGATTACAGAAGAAAACAATTTTGTTTAATTTTTGTATGTGTAGGTGTACTCGCTTGTGTGGTGAGGGAAAGGGTATTCTGTACGTGCGCTATATTTATTATGTAATCAAAAAACAACAACGGAGGCCGGGGGGGGGGGGGGGGGTGGGGGGCAAAATTGCTTCGCCAATCGGATGGGGTTGGGGGTTGGGGGGTGGAAAAGGAGCGGGGTTGGTGGGTTTTAAGAGATTAATCAGTTAGACTTGTATTTTTTAATTTTTTTTTAAATTTTAGGTAAGATTGTTTTCTTCAATTCCCTGTTCTCTCTCGTTCTGCCAATTTTGACTTTGCATAATACATGACTTTTTTTTTCTTTATATACCGGACTTTTTCTTTCAGTCTCCTTTCTCATCTCCCCCCTGCCCTCTCCCTCTTGACTTTGCCTATTAGACATCCGCCCACCCCCCACCCCCCCCCCCCCCGGATTTTTCTTTTTCAGTTTCTCACTCTCTCTTCTTCCCTCTTTGTTGTCGCCTCAAAAGCACCCCACCCCCACCCACCCACACCTTTCCTACTTTCTTGTCACTCCTCCTCCCCCCCCTCCCCCCCCCTCCACACACACACAGTAACACACACTATTTTTTTGCTCTCGACTCACCCAGAACCAATGTTCGCCAGATACCAAAAACTTAATAAAGCCACTGGCTGGTTCCTAGCACAGCAGTGTCAACTAACTTAATCAGGCCTCCATTTTTCAAAACCCTCTGTCCAGATTTGGCGCTGAACTCAAGCGAATTTCTGACTCTAAACTGAGTCAGTAGTGTTGATGGACTGCTCAATGTCAACTCAGTACATTCCCCGCTCTCCGTTTCTCTCCCTACCCCCCCGCCCCCTTTCTTTTTCTCGCTGTTATTCCCTCTCTCTCTCTCTGTTTCTCTCCCTCCCTATCTCTCTCTCTCTTTCTCTTATTCTCCCTCTATGTCTGACTGTCTCTCTCAATCCTTCTCTCTGATGTCATACGGCGACTTCGCATTTGATTCTCTCTGTCTCTCCCTGTGTGTGTGTGTGTGTGTGCGAGCGCGCGCGTACGTTTGTCTGTCTGTCTGTCTCTTGTCTCTGAATGTGATACGGCGACCTTACCCTTGATTCTCTCTCTCTATCTCTCCCTCTGTGTTTGTGTATGATGTGTATGTGTGTGTGGTCTCTTAATCTTTCTTTCTAAATATGATACGGTGACCTCGCCCTTAATTCTGTGTGTGTATGTATCGCTCTCTTAGTCCTTCTTTATAAATGTGATATGGTGGGCTCATTCCTGTCTCACCTACTCCCCCCCCCCCTTTCTCTCCCCCTCTCTCTCTCCCACTCTCACCGTCTGCTTCTTGTTTCTAAATGTGATCTGGTGACTCATGACAAGACAAGATGAAAGAAAATTACCCCCCAAAAAATGGATGTTAAAACGGCCGTGTAAAGAAGCCCCAGACGAGACCAGGCTGGATTGTTCAAAGTATCGTTTTAAGTTACTCAAAATGCACAGCTTGCATGAGAGTGCCGCATTAACAGGATTCATTTCTCAGTTTTTCACTTCTCTGCTTCAGCCCTTTCTCTTTCTTACTTTCATCTAGTCTGTCTTCCCTTCTGATGTCATTTTCCTCCTTTTCCATGACTTATGGTGAATCTCCAAGACACATGTAACTGCTTCCATCTTTCGGCATTTTTATCTTCACTCTTCTCTGCGTTTTCAAACTCTCCACCCCCCCCCCCCCCCCCCCGTATGCATACGGTTAAAGCAGTCGAATTATCTCAGAAATGTTTCCCAAAGAACGCGGGGAAAAAAAAATATTGGAAACGCATCTAAATTAACTCTCCTACTACTGAATGTTTTTTCGTCCATATATCTGTAGCCTATAAGAAAAACAGGAGTCTGTATGCATTTTCTTGGATCTACAAATCCCCACAGTTCATTTCTGGTTATGGGTTCAATAACCAACCCGATCCTGTAAAATGAAATCCAAACATTATTATTACGTGGTTCTACATCATTCTAGGACAGAAAGAAGATGCAGGCTTCATGATACAGGACAAGGGGGTCTCAAGTTATGTTATCTCTTGACCCCTTTTCAAGGCTCTGATCACCGTCTGAAACCGGGGACAAGTTGGGCTAGAGGCAAGGCGGTGGTTCTACATCATTCTACGACAGAAAGAAGATGCAGGCTTCATGATACAGGACAAGGGGGTCTCAAGTTATGTTATTGCTTGACCCCTTTTCAAGGCTCTGATCACCATCTGAAACCGGGGACAAGTTGGGCTAGAGGCAAGGCGTTCGCCTCTTATGCCGAAGGTACCGGGTTCGATTACCGATCGGTGCAGGCATGTTGGAATTTGGGGGAATATTCCTGTCCCTGATCCTATGGAGCACTTAGTCTTTTCAGATAAGGACGAACAACTCGGCGGGCCCGTGCGCACGTTGCACGTGTTAAAGATACCCTGGCAGTTGGAAATCGAGTAGAGCAGGCCTAACAAGGCTGCTGCCTATGCAAAATTTCAAAAAAAAAAGAAGCAACAAACTAATCTCTAGCACCAAATGCCAAGAGCAGCAAACCTCCTAAAGTAAAGATAACAAAAAACAAACATACAAACTAAACACAACTGAGACTGACCTGCAGTGTCCAGGTAAAACATAGTAACTTCCTAGATGAAAAAAAAAAAAAGACGATATAGATCCAAGATTGAGACTTCTAGGCCCTGATCTACTTTTTTTGGTGATGTTCGCTTGATTTAAAAGTTATTTTCCAAGAAAAATTGTGATAAAACCAAGTAACTGTAGTTTTTCAAAAAACTTATTACCCAAACCTTTCTCAGAAAATGTCATGGGGATTCATGACCCCAGACTGGAAACCCTCACATAAATAATAACTATTGTTTGTTTACACATTGAGATACGATATCGATTTTGATACATGAGCGCGCGGCCTTACATACCAGTAATTATATTTCTGAATTCGAAAAGCTACACTGGCAGTTAAATAAGATAGTCATGAAAAGTGCACAGTTGCCCTCATAACAGGAACATTTTTTTTTTTTGACTTCATTGCCACTGGCATTATCCACTTGTTTTGTTCCTGGGATTCCCCCCCCCCCTCCTTTTTTTTTTCGTCTGTTCTTTTTGGTGCGTAACAAAATTTAAAAAAAAAAAAGAAAAGAAATACTTTTGTAGTAAAAAAAATTGATTTCCCCAGCGGCAAAGTGAGTGTTTTTAAGGCCTGCGGTAAACAAAGAACTAGAGAACGCCCTCTTAAGATGAAAGTACTTGTTGAGTATTGACGAAATGATTTGATATGAAGTTGAGATCTGAAATTATTTTCTTGAGTGTTTTAGGGTTGGCCAGTAAATGCACAGAGAAAGATACAGAGGATCGTTTTTGCCCTCCGCATTCCGCCTCAACAAGACACTTTAGCTAGGTGTGTGCCATATTTCACTGAGGTTCCTTACCCATGTCACTTCATGTATGCCTGTTATTGAGTTTATTGAGTTGTGGTATATATATGTAACGATGAGTTAGATGTGTGTAGCCTACTATGCATGTCCTTTAAAGCGCTCTGTGAAGGAGAATTTCCCTAATGGGATGATAAAGTGATTCTTATCTTATCTTATCTTATAATAATTTGACACGTCCTATTTCATCATCAGTTGCCCTGTCTGGAACAGACATTGGCGATCATGTCTCTCCACTCGGATCTGTCTTCAGCCAACCTCAAGAAGGAGTTGTTGTTATGGCGTTTATTTGTTGTCCATGAATTAAGACCTTCAGTGAAAGTTTTTCTCTGTCTACCCATGCTTTTCTTGCCTTCGATGTTACCTGTGGCTGCTAAATGTTGGAGGCTCCTGAGGCGACAGGTGTGCCCTAGAAATTTCAGTTGCCTCTGTCTTATTGTTTTAATTAATGATCATTTCAGAGTAGAGTATCTCAAGACTGACTCATTTGATTTTTTCTCCATCCATGATATTCTCAATATTCTTCTAAGAAACCATATTTCTGCTGCTTCCTCTCTATTTCTTTGTTCATTGTCCAACGTTCACATCTGCATATAAGCATTGACCACACACGTCCTATTTACAGGTAGCAAAATATTCCCATTTGTGACGATTCTAAGGGGGAAACGAATTGACTTCCATCATAAAACAGATTTTTGTTTTAGAATTACAGGATATCCGCAAAAGAAAAAGTACTTAATTTTCGTCACTGCTTGAAATAATCTACCTTTAATATACGTCTATAAAGACTCGCAGAACAGCAGTAAATGATTAAATGAGAAGTATAAATAAAATTTCTTTCATAAGGCGTCGAAAAAGTACAAATGATATGGCTAAGAACTATAGATTGGATAGCCTGGGAATTAATCGAAACAAAGGGCGATACTTGATTTAGTTTGTAAGACTTTAAATAAAAAACGACCACTCCCCTTTAAAAAATAAAAAAAAGGCAGGAAAAACTGCGGGAATCCCGACTCTCAGATGTGTTTATTTACACCAAAAGGAAAGACCAAACAGTTAACGTCGCTTGGACAGCTGATTTTTATCGATTACGGTAAAGAAACACAACAGCAAAATGAATCCCATGTGAGAAATAATGAGAGAACCAATGGCAGTAAAGGGAATCTTTAGTGGTGCGGTGGCCATCTGTAGATCTATAAAGAGAAGAGGTGTTATACAAAAAAGAAAATGGAGACTAAGGAGACGATTGCCCGGAGAAGGTTGAGAACCACTGCCATAGGGTGTAGGGAAATCAAGGGCCGGAACTTAAGTCTTGTTTAATGGGGGGTTCTCTCCCTTTGAGAATCTCCTTTTTTTTAAAGAAATTATATTTTTCTTACTTTTCCCTCTGAAACTGCCGTCTGTAAAATTCTTGTTGTTCGCGGACCGTTGTGTGATTATCTGGCCGAACAGACAAAATCATTGAGTTGTGATACCTGGCCAGCTATATCTGAAAGTGTAGAATACGACGGTCCCTACCAACAACTCTATCAAATATGCATCTTACTTCACATGGACATTTCACCCTGTTTCAGTAGGGTAAAAATAATTACTTAAAGTTCACAATGACACGTTACCGTTAAAGTTAGTTAAACTAATACGGATGTTTTACATTGTGGACATAAGTCATGCCCCAATTCCAAAACTGAGAACATAATCTATTATATATTTCAGTAACTTGCAACCTTTGGCATAACTAACTGACCAAACTATACACTCTTCAGGCCTTAAATTTGGCAGGAAGGTGGCAATTGAGATAAGGAAGATGATGGCTATAATTAAAAGTTGTTTACTTCAAGCATGTATTTTAAAAAAATAACAATGTTTATTGCTATGTAACATCTGTATTTTTGCATGTTTGTTTCGTAATATATAGTACCGTGCATGTCATAAGAAGTAACCGTATCAAGCGTTCAGTTTGGTGCGTAATGTTGTGGTGCGCATGCGTTTTGAAGCAAGATTGTAGTTTATTACTTTTATTATACTAGAGAGAGGGGGGGGGGGCGGGAATCACATGATTGTTTATTCTGGGCAATGCCCGGTAGCTCATCTAGTACATTATATTAGTATTTGTTCATTAACAGTATGTCAGACTAAAAATACTGCAAAAAAAAAAAGTGCAAATGATGAAGTTAACACATTTTATTTTTCACTTTACTCGAAAGATAATAATAATAATAATAATACATAGCATTTGTATGGCGCTTCATCCCGTTAACAAACAGGCTTTAAGCACTTTACAACATTTATATCATATAAATCACACACACAATACACAGGCATACTCAGGAAAAACACTAACAACAACTAGATGGACTTTCAGAGTGAAACTTCAGCTGATGTTTAAAAGTCATAAAATTTTCAGTCTCTCCCAAAGAGAGTGGCAGAGAATTCCCAATTTGAGGCCCTTGAAAAGAGAAAGATCTTTCACCCATGGTCTAAGGGGACATCTTGGGAACGTTAAACTGCAGATAATCTAAGATGTCCTGATGGTACATGGAGCGTCCAAAGATCAGGTAAATAACTTGGTGCGTTTTTGTACATACATTTGTGACACAGGATAGCCAGCTTCTACATTTCGTTTTTGTACAATTAGCCAGTGCAAGCTCTGCGATAAAGGTAAAGCATGATCTCTTTTCGCTTTCTTAAGGATTAATCGTAATGCATTATTCTGTACTATTTGCATTTTTTTACATTTTTTTCCTGCGGCAGTCTAACAAGACAGTGCGAGTTACTGTGGTCTAATTTTGACAAAACGAACGAGTTTACCAATAGAGTGGCATAAAAAGGCTAGATAAAAAAAAAAAAAAAACCCAGACAACTGACTTAAATTAACCAGACTTCAATTTTCGTAATGCTTTTGTGCAGATAAAGATCATGATTCCTTGTGGACGCAGTAATGGCAGATCACGATTCCTTGTGCACGCAGTAATAGCAGTGACCAAATGCCATGTTTAACTGCATTGCCCCAAGCGTAAAGCAATAAATATTGCAAGTAGTCAAACCCGCAGGGGAAAAGAGAGGGGAATTCCAAACATAATCTCTGAAATCGTTCAGATCAGAAAGAAGATTAAAATAAACGCGAGACTTAAAACAACAACAACAACAACAACAACAACATTAGGCAGGAATGTAATCCCACACCTTGAGGTTCAGGGCCAATGCTCTGCAGCTTCATGCAGCAGGACAAATCTTGAATTAAAAAGACCTGCAGTGACTATTTCCCGACCTTACTTCTGGTTTGTTCTATCTCCTTTTTTCTGAAAACAAAACAACAACAACTGGATGCTCTTTTTAGTATGTACAAGAGCTATAACAACTGCACGCTTTGATACTTGTTTAAAATGCACTCATTAAGGCTGTTCCACCAAAGCCGTTTATAGTCGATTCTCTTAGCTGTGCAAAAAGTGGAGTTGAAACAAACGAGAACTGCGGCCGCCTTATGTGCAATATACACAAAACCCTGGACTGGGATGATCTCATAACGCCTTTCTTCCCGCATGCTGACATAAGTTCAGAAATTCGACATGTTTGTGCACACATAAAAAAACGAGTTTTATGGATCTATTTCACGGGAATGGAAATTCTTTGTTAAGAATTCTAGATAATTATTATATAAAATAGTGGGACCTAGTAGTACTTTACTTTGACACTCAGTATAGCAGCCAAATATGATGTTTGGTTTATACATTGTCAAAGATCTACTTCCTTATAGTATCTTCTGTTCAAGAATTCACCAAAGTGTCACGTGTTGAGAGGAATTCCCCATATCTACCCTTCTTGGTGATAAAGAACTGTAGTAATACCGACGCAATCACGTCATAGTGATTAGGGTACTTGACCTAGGTGCCAGTGGCGATAGATTCGAATCCCGGCAGAGTGCAGGACAACGGCTATTAATGTCTAGCAGTATTTCTAAAACACTCGATGGCGTCTCTGAAACGGCATTACTGTGCTGAACAGGTGTGGAAACCCCCCGTCAGACAACATGTAGACAAACACAAATGCGTTCTGTTCTGTTATTTAAAAAAAAAAATTATATCAGCTGTGTCAGCTCGTGTGTATGCATGTTTATGTCATTCAATCTACAAAACAATTTAAGAAAAAAAAAAAAAAGAAGCAACAACTAAAAAACGAAAGATTAATTTCAAATATATTGAAATCTGTTAGTGCAAGGGCAGACGGTGTTAAGTACAAAATTACATATCATGGGCGGAAGTGATTCCCTCTCATGTATTGGACATTTATCAAGCGATTCATCCATCTGCTGATTGATATTCTGCACCACAACAGTTCAATCCATCAGTCAATCCGTAGCAGACATGATGACGATATCAATGACGTATATGGGGGTGGGGGTCTAGGGTGGGAATTGGAGAGAGAGAAGGAGAGAGAAAGAGAGAGAAAGACAGACAGGCAGACAGATAGACACAGAGAGGGAGAGGGGGGAGAAAGACAGAGACATACAGAGGGAAGGAGAGAGAGAGGGGAGGAAAGAGAGAGACGGAGAGAGAGAGAGGAAGAAAGACAGAGAGAGGGAGAGAGAAGGAGAGATAGAGATAAAGAGAGAGAAAGGGAAGCTGATAGAAATTCAGACCTCTCCCGCTTCTTTCCCTCTCTGTCTCAAAATTGCCCTCCCACACCTGCCTCCACCGCTGCCCCGTCCTCTTTGCCCCCTTCCTATCTTCCTCCTTCCCTCCCCTTCAGGCGCTCCTGCCTCAGATTACTCCAAGAACTGGAGGGTAACAACATTGCAAAATTTGTTTGGCCACAATCAAATGACGATTAGGCCTGAAAGTAAACCATCGATTGGACAGTACTCAGGAGAGATACAAACACGCTGGTGCAGTGGCGTTGCCAACGATAAACAGGAAGAAGGGCAGACACAGAAAGATAAGGCAGGTATCGAAACTGACAGGCAGACAGACAAAAAGGCAAACAAAGAGGCTGATGGACAGACGCAGATAAAGCGATTGCGCACCCTTTGCCAAGCGAGACTTCAGAAAATTTAAAAAAAGAAAAAAAAAACCCAACTCATTTTATGTACATGAAATATTACGATGCCACTATAACTGATTTACTCCATGTAATTTGCAGATCAATGTTGAAGATTCGGGTTCCGACAAGCCCATAAATGAATAATCTTGGACATCAAAACCACGCATCCAATATTTTAAAAAGTATTTGGGTGTCTGTAATTATAAGCACCAGACAAGCAGGTGCCATGACATACACTCATTTGTGAAAGTTATTTTCATGCAAATGCCGTGCTACAAAAAAAAAAAAAAAAAGTATACGGCAGTATACACCATTCTAAGTCAAACTGACTTCTTTGCATCATTTTATAGAACAACAAAACAATGCCCTAGCTTTCCATCTGTTTATAACTGTGAACATGTAATACTTAGTTTCCTTTGGTGATTTTTTTGAGGTCATTACATTTTATAACGCCGGGTACTTTTCATGTTGTTGTATGAGATTGTGCATTTTTTGCCTTTTGGAGAAAATGAGGATTGAGAGTAGAAGATGCACATAACATTACGTCACAAACACCTATCTCGAAAATTTAATAACCAATTAGAATGACACTTATACGTAATGAAGTTAGGACTGAGAGGACTACGTTCATGACAAACCCTCCAAATCGGCAAAATATCGTTAACAACATTACAACAATATGGCAAACACCCCTCGTCTAGTTTCATTTGGTCACTTTTTTTTTTTTTTTGCATCATTAAAGTTTAATAAAATGAAATGTACTTTGTCTTTCCAGCTGCATTATAATGTCGTAAGTCCCAAAGTTTCTTTTGGTCATCACAAAAAAAGAAATTGAAAGATAAAGCAAGCCAAAATGCAAAATGTTTTGAATTTTTACTTCTCTGTTGCTGATCCGTGAAAGAATTATTTTCTGACGTGGACCTATAGTGTATCGTCTCCTTTCTGAAAGAAGCTAAGATCGATAGCCTGATTTAAAAACGTTTATACATATTTACAAAATGCTTTACAGATCTATAGAATTGTTTTTTTTTTTTAGAAGTTTGTCAAAGTAATAAAGTCTGTAGGGAACTATCTAATTCTATTTGTGAAATTTAATTTGACCAAGCTCTGAATACCAAACATAAATATAATATTCAAAATAGGCCTTGAACGCGAAAAAATCTGGAAACCATTAACGTCTTCGTGAAAGCGCACTGATTAAGTCTCTAGCTTGTTCAAATTCCTGTCTCGCAATAGATTTCTCCTCTACGATCAGCTGAAACCTCGGCTCATACATAATTATGTTAGACTGGTTCAGTAATAATTATTCTTTTCTAAAGTGACCAAACTCAGAGAATAAGGCACGGTTGGGGATAGAAAGATAAGTTACGGTAATTTTATACTTATGGTGGCACCACTTTTGTATGTCTGATTGATCCAACCATCCATCCATCTATCCATCCACCCACCCATCCATCCATCCAGCCATCCATCCATCCAGCCATCCATCTATCCACCCATCCACCTATCTATGCATCCATCCATCTATCCATCCGTCCGCTCACCCATCCGACCATCCGTCCTTCCATCAGTCTGCCTATCCACCCACCCATCCATCCATCAACCCACTCACCTATCCATCCATCCGTACTCCATCCATTTATCCATCCATTCATCCGTCAGTCAGCCAGTCTGTCTGTCGTCTGGCTCACCATCTGCCTGTCTGCCTACCCAATAATTCCAGCGTCACTGACCTCTTGTCCCTTTTTCTGTCTGTTGCTCAGAAATCACCAAGATCTCCACCTCTTCCCGTCCCCCGTTCCCCAATCACCCCCACTCTCCAAATCCTCCTGGGACACGCCAATGCCAGACAATAGAAAAGGGCACGGAACGGATGAAGTAACAGCGATATCGCCAGATAAGAGGCAGAAAATGTTCTGCAAATAGCTAATTTCAGTGGTCTTCATCCCCCCATCACTCTTTTTCCCGTACTCCACCTGTCTGTCTGTCTGTCTGTCTCTCTCTCCCTCTCTTTCTTAATTTATGTTTAGCTCCCCTTTTTCCTTCCGGCAACACTCAGGAGCTGCAATTGTCCAACCTCGAATTATTTGGACTGTAATTTGACCAGACTCACTCAGCATTCTACTGCAAACACGGGATAATTGAGTCCAATCTATAACTTGAAGTCACACACGTTTTTTTTCTTTTTGTGTGTGTGTGTGTGTGAATATCTCGCCTAACTTTGAACAAACAAGGTCTTCAGACTGAGACAGTCCACAAAGTACTTTAAACATTAATGTTTCACAGATTAAAACTACAACCTAGAATTTCAACTACCTTCTTAAGGAACCATCTAGAAAGTACGTAGGTTCGGAAAGGGGAGGGGATTCTGTCACCCTTCTAGCAATATTAGTTTAGCGACACTCAGGAAATTCGACCAAGAGCAGTTAACAAAACCAAGCACGTCAGACACATGTCCTTCAGCTTTTCTTGAAAGATCACAAGGTTAACATAATAAGTCAAACACGCCATATTCTTCAGCTTTCTTTCAAAACCATGATCAGATTTCAGACCGTTAAAATAACACAGCCGGCATATGTCTTTGAATGTTTCTTCAAAACCATGACCAGAGACCAGTGTGCTAAGATAACGATTCAAATACGTTATGTCCTTCAAGTTTCTGTCAAACCACGACAAGAGACCGGAGGGTTAACATACTGAGCCACAGCGCCATGTCCTTCAACGTTCTTTCAAAATCATGAACAGATTTCAGTAGGTTAGCCTAACGTGCCAGACATACCATGTCCCTCAACTTTCTTTCAAAACCAAAATCAGATTTCAGAGTGTTAACGTAACACATCAGACACATTATCCTTCAACGTTTCTTCAAAACCATGACCAGAGACAAGAGGGTTAACACAGTACTCCACAAGTCATGTCCTTCAGCTTTTCTTCAAAGACCAGAGGGTTAACATAAAAATTCATACACATGCCCTTTAACTTTTCTTCAAAACTATGCCCACAACGCCCCAGAAACATGACTTTCAATTTTTCTTCAAATGCCATAGTTTGAACGCAGCACATCATACACCTGTCCTTTAACTTGTCTTCAAAGACCAGAGGATTAACATAATACTCCAGAGACATGTGTTTCAACTTGTCATTCAAAGGTATGACTTGATGCTACCAGTACCACGAATAGAACGTGATAGTTATCTGGCTAGTAAGTGTCACCAGAGAGTATAGATATATAGAGAGGGTTCACTATTGGTTGATTTGAACTGCGAGACACGGGAGGCTCTACGAAACCACTGTTAGCATGGAGCGGAAAGTAGATCGCTGCGGTAAACAATATCCGTTTGTGCAAGTCCACGGGGCGTAGGAGCTTACATACGGTTGTAAATAGTTTCAATCAGCCCAAAAATATGAACAAGCCACAGTAAACAGATATGCACACTATCTTTGGTGAAGAAGGTCTCTTTCAATTCTTCAGTTTCTTGTTTACCGCAGCGACCTAGTTTCGCGATTTGGCGGAAATGAACCCTCTCTATATATCTATACTCTCTGGTGTCATTTATGAAAAGTCTGATGTTCGGGGATCCTGGGCGATGGACCTGACACTTCACACATGAGCTGCTGTGTTACAGCACTGCTTTAAGAATACAATACGAACACTGCATTGGCGAATTTCACCACTTTCCATTAATTTATTTTCCATGCCAACTGTTCATCCAAAGACGCAATAATTATACAAGTGGTAGTGTGGCAGCCAGCGGCAAGAGGCTATTTTGCCTAGTTCAAGGTTCTTCACTGTCAAATATCGACGCTAATGAGAACATGAGAAACATAGAGCAGTTTATGGCAAACATAAACAATATTGTAATCGCAAGCTGTTACTAACGTCACGTCTTTGAACCAATTATTCTGATTTATCGGGATGTCCTGTAATAATGTGTCTATTATCTCTGGTAATACAAATATACCAGGGGAGAGGAAAAGTACTTTCTACTTGAAAGAATTCTTCAGATTGTGATCAGTCCGAAAGAAAAAAAAGTCTTCACACTGGTTATCAGCCTACGCGAACACATGTGTCTGATGTATTGCAGTCACGTCGCAGTCGCGTTGCAGCAGCGTCGCAGAGGCGTCGCAGTAGCGTCGCAGTGGAGTCGAATGTTCTTAAAATCTGGGTGAGTGAATGGAGATGCACAGACATTGGAGATACGGACACATACAACCAAGTGATGTGGTGTGTTTGAGTACTCGTGTGTGTGTGTGTGTGAGAGAGAGAATGTGTGTGAAGGTGTGTGTGTGTCTGTGAAAGAGTGTGTCTGTGGAGGAGAGAGAGAGAGAGAAAGAGTGTCAGGGAAAGACACAGAGAGAGAGAAAGAGAAAGAGGGAGAGAGAGAGACAGAGAGAGAGAGAGAGAAAGAGGGAGAGAGAGAGAGAGAGAGAGAGAGAGAGAGAGAGAGAGAGAGAGAGAGCGAGAGAGAGAGAGAGAGAAAGGGTGTGTATCGCAAATACAATATAGTTGTTTGTATTTTTTTTTTGTATTCGTTTGTGTGTAGCTGTGTGATTTCTCATGCGTACATCAGTGAGTTTGTGTTTGTGCACTTGTGCATGTGTAGGTATTTGTGCTAGATATGCAAAATATACGCGGGTGAGCTTGGAAGTATGGTATACATGGCAACACTCCTATTTTGCTACGTAAGTTGTAGATTCCCAGAGAAGAGCTAGCATACGTTGTTGTGTTCTCGTTTCCAATTTATTTTTCATTTCGAATAATTTAGCGCACATCTTTCCTGTGATTATTTGTCATTAACGTGAAATTTGCAAAAAAAAAAAATAAAAAAAATATATGGATGTTTTTTTCTTCTCCCTCTCTCTCTCTTTTTCTTTCTCTTTTCTCCTTATTTCAACTTTGCAGTTTAACCGGAATGCCATTTCAAAAAGTAGTAAATACATTATCATATTCTGCGTCAAAACTAAAAGCATGCAAAAAAATCCCACAAAAAGTACTTGTTCTTTAAAAAAAGTTAAAAATGCATGATTACCAAAAACAAAAAAAGTATTCTCCAGAAACAGCGGTGTGCAGAAAAGGGAGGGGGGGGGGGAGGGAAGAGAAATCACAAAGGGCGACGGCGCCTGGCATCAATTTCAGGGGTCGTCCAATCAAAGAATGAAATCAAAATTAAGTTTTGAAATAAAATAATTATCACTGCTGACTTCGTTGTACAAGCCGCCCTACAGTCCCACAGGCTGGTGTGAATGTGGATCCGTGTTTTGATAAGCGAGACCGGAGTAGAGAACCTGTTACGTAAATACTGTGCTTAATTCTGATTATAGTTCAGGTCTTTTCTGACATATCTCATTTGGGGCACCGAATTTAACAATTAATGTGGCTGATTTATACTGATTTAAATAAAAACGTTTATTTCATGTTTTTACATAGTTAAAATGTCTTCCTTTCTTACCTTGCTCAGTAGTAGGCCCTATACTTGAGTCTTGGGCAGGGCGGGATTTATATGAAGAGAGGCCCCAGGCTATTCTAGCAGCGAGGCCCCTCCCAATCCCCCACCTTCAGGCCTAGAAGAAGATGGAAGTGTTTTAAAAATTTGAGTAACGCCAATGGCGACGATAGCTGTTTAAAAAACTCCGCACTTGGCAATTCCATCTCGAAAAGACATAAACTCGGAAAATTACAAAAGATTTGTTCAGAAACTACAGTGTATTGTAACACCATTATGTAAGAAATGCCATGCGCATCACAAAATATTCTGCAAATTGGCCTCAGGCGGCGACCTCCCCCCCCCCCCCCCCCGCAGATTTTGAGCTACCTAGCCTAATGGTAAATCCGGCACTGATCTTGGGGGGCACACACTCAAGGAGTTGGCCCCAGGCATCACCAAACCTCTACATGCCACTACCCAGAAACACTGAAGTTCTTTCTTAGTACATGCACCACTTGAGATGAAGAATATGTGACACTGAATCAACAATATTGCTAAGGCTTCTTGCTAAATCTGACATGCATTTCATACAGAGGGAAAAGGGTGCACTATTTATTATCAAGAACATCCGTGATCCACGCAAATACTCAAACAATAGTACTGAGATATTGATATCAGTTCAATTTGCCCATAAAATGATTTAGGCATTTTAACGTATGAGCGAGACAATATAGGATTACAGGACTAATATTTCCACTGAGTATGAATCTTTTTCAATTGTTGCTCTAAAAGAAAAAAATGTTAAAAATGTATGGTTACAAAAAAAAAAAAAAACAAATCCCCAGAAATACTAAAGTCATTTCTTAATATAAATATGCACTATTTGACATGACGAATAGGCGAAACTGAATCAAAGGTTTGAAATTATACCTGCCAGATTAAACAATATTGCCAGGGCTTCTCGCTAAATCTGACATGCATTTCATACGGGACAAAAAGGGTGCAGCGGTACAAATGACCTGCTGACATTGTGTAAAATAAATCTTTCTGGGGAATTTTTTTTCAGTTGAAAGGGTGGAGAGATCTGGTGAGTATGAAGCGCTTGGAATTTCTGCTGTCTTGTGTCAATAATTGTGGAACGTGCCATAGAATTCGTCACGGGTATAATTCCTATGTGTAAGTTACATGTGTGTTGGCACTTTTTTTTATGGCAGATTTCCCTTTTTGTGTGAGTGAGTGTGTGAGTGATTGAGTGAGCGAGTGATTTAGTGAGAGAGTGATATTGCAGATTTTCTTTCTTGTGAGAGTGAATGAGTGAGTGAGTGAGTGAGTGAGTGAGTGAATGAGTGAGTGAAAGAGTGAGTGAGTGAGTGAATGAATCAGTGAATGAGTGAGTGGGTGAGTGAAAGAGTTATTGAGTGAGGGAGTGAATGAGTGAGTGAGTGAGTGAGTGAGTGAATGAGTGCATGGGTGAGCAATTGATTGATTAATATAGCGAGTGAGTGAGTGAGTGATTGAGTGCCCGAGTGAGTGAGTGAGTTAGTGAGTGAGTGGGTGAGTGGAGTGAGTGAGTGAGTGAGTGAGTGAATGAGTGAGTGAGTGAGTGAGTGAATGAGTGAGTGAGTGTGAGAGAGCAGTGGAGTGACTGATTTCGTAGCGTTAGTGAGTGGATGAGCAATGTTAGTGACAAAATGAATGGGTGAGTGTGAGACGGCAAATGAATGAATGAAAAAGAGACAATGGAGGAGAGTAATCGAGAAGATAAGCGAATGGGTAAGTACGCGAGTGAGTGAGTGAGGGAATGAACAACCTACTTTGGATGACCGAAAGAGATGGAAAGAGTGCTAAGAATGACTGCTGAATGAACAAAAAGTATGCACACATGGTCAGTGAGTACAAAACGTCGGCCAATATTTGATTAGATTAAGTGAGGACGTAAATGAGTATTTGTGTGGGAACAAAATAAAAGTTGTTATGGGCAAATGTGAAAAGCTATGAATGATCATGTTAACAAAGGCACCATTTTGGCTTGGGAAGATCCTTGCGCAAACCACCAAAGCTATCAGATTCCGCCAGGCTGGAAGCATTCATGCATAATTATTATAGGTGGCCATGACTAGCAGAGAGCTAGCTAGGCTTAGGTGCATGTTGATCTGTCCTCCTAATACCTTCCATCTCCCCCCCCCCCCCCCCAATACAACCAACAACAACTAAAATACTTTCACTCGTTCTGTAATGTTCCATCTTCCCTGTGATTAACCACCACCCCCCCCCTCCCCAGCATCTGGGCCCCAAATCCACCCCCCCCCCCACCAACGTTTTGACATGTTCTCAAATGTTCTATCTCTCCTGAGACAGATCACCATTCCCTTCCCAGCCCAAATCCCTCTGTACCCCCCCCCCCCACCTCTCCCAACACTTGTGCTTGGTTTGAAATGTCCTGTCTTCCCCGTTAATCCCCCCCCCCCCGCAACATTTTGACTTGTTTTGTAACGTTCTATCTTCTTTGTGATTACCCCACTCTCCGACTCTCAATCCCTCTCCTCCCTCCCCCCCCCCACCCCCAACACTACTTCGACTTGTTTTGAAGTGTTCTATCCTCCCTGTGATACTTTCCGTTCGTTATAGGTTCCAGGACATTAATCTTTGCGCAAAATACTGAGTCCCAGGTGAGGAAACTACGCGTTGTCTAAGTGCAAAATTCTGTTCCCAGCATTTTCTTCCTAGTTATGTCTTTATTGTTATTTGTCTGTCTGGTGTTCAACAACAGTCTGCCATGTCTGTCTTTGGTGCTTTGTGAAGGATGAAGATTCCGTCTGTTGTCTGTTGAGTAAACCGGTGGATGGGTCAGTTTGTGTTAGCCTGGGGATATAGATGAAAGGCATCCTTGCTTGGTTGCCCCTCACTGCGAGGTAAAGCGTTTAAATTCATGAGTGTGAGATTGGAGATGGTCAACGGCTGGAATTACGTGGATGAGTGGGTGAATGTAGGTGTGGGTTTATGGGCAATACAATGAATGATTGAATGAGCGGGTGAAAGAGGGAGTGTGTGGGTGAGTGAGTGAGTGAGTGCGTGTGTAAGTGAGTAAGTGGGTGAGTGGTTGGGTGAGTAAGTGAGTGAGTAAGTTGATGAGTGAATGGGTGAATAAGTGAGTGAGTGAGTGAGTGAGTAGGTTGGTGAGTGAGTGAGTGAGTGAGTGAGTGAGTGAGTGAGTGAGTGAGTTAGTGAGCGAATGGGTGAGTGGTTGAGTGAGTGAGTGAGTGAGTGAGGGTTCAAGAGAAAGTGAAAAAGATGAGTAATGCAGAGATTGAATCAAAGACCAAAAAAAAAAAAACACGCACAAAAACCACTAGTTAATAAATCACGTGCTCGTGAAAATCTGAATCCAAAACATTTTAATGCTAGAAATGGACCTCCACTATATCGAACTCACAGCGAACACTCGATAACTATCTAGTTTTATTTGCTTAATATTCTGAACCTCTAGACTAGTATAATGAGTGTCAAAAAACCAGCCATTAAGCCCTATGTTGACCATGAAAACAGCAGCGCCTCTCTATCCCTGCAGAGATTCAAATTTAACGTAAAAAAAAACAACAGCGTGCATGTGCATGACAAGTGAATCGTTTGATCCGACACGACAAAGAGCACACAAGACATTGATGGGATGCGAACACGTGCATCGCCCCATGTTTGTACATTTAAACCCTTGAAGTGCCAAGCCGGTTTTCCATTTTGTTTTATTTTTTTTTGTATTTTGTTTGTTTGATATCGACCACACGGCGTTTTGTAGTGTTCACCTTAAAACACACACAACTTGGTGATGCTCTGTTGATACCTGAAATTATATACTTCAACTCTCTCTCCCTCTTTCTCTCTCTCTCTTTCAATTCTTCTTTCTCCCTCTTTCTTTCTCTCTTTCTCACTCTTTCTCTCTCTCTTTTATTCCTTCTCCATCCTTCTCTCTCTTTCTCTCTCTCTCTCTTTCTCTCCTTCTCGCTCTCTCTCTCTCTCTCTCGCCTTCTCTCTGTTTGTCCGTCTGTCTATCTGTCCGTCCACTCGTCAGTGTGTGTGTCTGTCTCACTGTCTATCTTTTTGTCTATTTCTCTTTCTGACAGTCTGTCTCTCCCATCCCCCCCCCTCTCTCTCTCTCTCTCTCTCGATCATTCACTTTCTCTCGCTCCTTCCTTCACAAAGAAGGTATGCATCTTTTTTATGGTGAATATGACGATAATATAAATCGATAAATGGAAAGGAATCGTGTCCTTAAAAGTCTTTCAAATGTACCCCAAAAAAAATCCACCAACAACGAGCACGTAAACAAAGAAAAAGATATTAACACAACTTTCCTTCCAATAAACATTACATTGTAGCTTTGTACAATAAGATTTTATTCAAGAATAAAAACCCGCTCTGCCAGTCATGAATATTTAGTGAAATTTACTGAATTTAAATGTTGTTTCTTCCTAATTATTCTCAGCACTCACTCACTCACTCACTCATTCACTCACTCACTCACTCACTCATTCACTCACTCACTCACTCACTCACTCCCTCACCCACTAGCCCACTCACTCACTCACTCGCTCACCGAATGACTCATTCACACATTTGCACACCTCACCGACTTTTTTTTTTTTTCTTTTGGTTTGTTTTTTAGCTATAGAATTTTTTTTTAAAAGGGGGGGAGGGGGAATGGGAAGAGGGTGCATTCTGTTCATCTTTGTTTATCCTTTCCATGCAATGCCGAAACAAAATGCCAAGACAAGAGATTGCGATGTCGTTTACCTATGAGTGTTATGCACCTCCTGCACTCGGTTGAGCGTTCGGTAAAAGATGAAACTAGAGGTTATATAATAAGGGGTTTGGGGAGGGCGGCCCGAAACAGAAGAGGAGAAGGAGATACCATGTAAAACCCTGAAAAAAAACACCCAGTGGTTCTTAAATGGTGGCCCCGGGGGAGGGGGGGGGGCTAGAGAGGATACTAACGCCGATAGCTTAAATGCACACTGCATCTATTGTTGTTAAAGTACAGAACTGCATTAACGTTAAAGGTCCATCTAAAAAGTATGTATAACCAGACGGGGGGAGGGGGAGGGGGTTGAAAAACACCCATTGGGGAGGATGGAGGTTATGGGAAGTGTCCATACGCCTAATGAATTACAAAGTTAGTTTTCACTACATATTTAAAAAAAAAAAAAGCACACAAAATAATACAGCCTGTTGCTAGAAGACCCTGGTCTATTCACAAAAGCCGAATAGAGAAAATTAATAGTGACTTTTATAAACACACGATAGGCAACTCGTGCCTAGTCTAATGATACTGAAACCAGACTTGACTCACTAGCTGAGTCAAAGGTAGTTCAAGCCTGAGGCCAACAGACGCAAATCAAACTTGACTCAGGGCGTTACTAGACTTTCAGTCTGTGGCTAGGTCTAAGCCAGAGTTTCTCAATATTTTTTGTCCTATATCCCACTTCACTTTAAAAAAAAAAAGACATGCACTCCACTATGACGTGACAACATTAGTATATACTATTATACAAAAAGACTTAAATAAATTATATATTCAGTACGTATACATCCAAATGAAATTTTTAATTACAATTCTATTCCAAGTTTTATTCACTTGTTTCTCACTTCAGTGGAAGCCTTGCCTTTGACACTGCCTATGAAATTTAAGATTTCTATGAAAAATCCCTACGTCCAGTAATGTGAACTCCCTCGCCCCGTGGCCCACCAAAATATTGCCACGCCCAATTGACAAACAGTGATGGGGGTTGTTGTGAAAAATTCCTGAAAATTAAAACTTCCTGAATGGTTGTCGGGGGAAAAAAATCATAAAGCTGTGTTTTCATGTGTACGGAAACAGAAACGGCAAAAATCCACCAAGCAGTAAAAAGAAAGAGTGTTTCCATGTGTACGGAAACGGTGTTTCCTTTGCCGTTTCAGTTTCCGTATACACGTAAACAGAGCTTAATACATAAATGTAAAGGGAAAGCAGCATTACAGGTTTTAGAACCATTCCCTAATGCAAAAAAAAGATGGACGTAACGTTCTGACCCTGCATGTCATAGCTCAGGCCGGCCTGACAGAGAAGGCTCAGTGTCATGGCGATATAATACTGCTGTATGGCATCAGCCGTCATAAGGTGGTGTTGGTTCTGTACATCTTTGCCAGCAAACCAGCTATTTGCTTTGGCACAACTTTTAGCCTTTGACCTTTTTTTTTACCGTGTTCGAATTGGCTAGGTACTGTAAATTTCTGATGACAATGACATAGGTATTGATTTGTTGTAGGTGGGTGGGTGGGTGGGTGGGGGAGGGGGAGAGAGTGAGGGTGGCGGTGGGTACATCCCCTTCCATCATACTGACTAATGTCAGGGACGAGGTGGGGGAGGGGTGTAGAACCCCTTCCAATGACGCTTTACCAGAGACGTCGGGGTGTATATGTAAGGGGGGAGGGGGAGGGGGTTATTACGGCATTACTTTCATCACCCCCGTGCTATATCAGATACCTCCTCGAAGGGTATGGGGTGGGGGCGGGGGCGGGGGTAGTACATCCCCCCTCCATCACAGTGATGCTATATCAGAGATGTCTGGGCTTTTGACTTTGACTTTGAGTTTGGGTTTAATGGCGTGTGAGCACGATAACAGCCACTTTGCCCCTTTCTCACTTTCACGTTTAGACGTCGGAGGAGGTGGGGGGGGGGGGTTGGTACTGGCCCGGTGGAGAAGGGGCGATAATATAATATAATGTGATATAATGTAATTAAAATATAATATAATGTAATATAATATAATATAATGTAATATAATGTAATCCAGTTCAGTTTACATTACTAATTGAATTAAACACCACAATAAGAGCAGCATGGAGTTGCTTTGGAAAAAATAGAGAGATAGTCCTGGATTCCAAACTGCCAGTGTCCCTCAAGAAGCAAGTGTTCAATCAATGCATTCTTCCAACGATTACATATGCTTGTCAAACATGGCCGATCACAAAACAACTCTGTAATAAACTAAGAACTACCCAGAAGGCAATGAAAAGAAAAATGCTTAACATCAGACTGAAGGATAGAATCCCCCACGCTGACATACGCAAACAAACAAAACTAAAAGATGTAGTGGATGGAATTCATGCTACAACAAAAATGGAATTGGGGCCGGACACGTGGGGAGGATGAATGACAATAGATGGACAAAACGCTGCACTGAATGGCAGACAAGGACAGGAGAAAGAACAAGAGGAGGACCAGGAAGAAGATGGAAGGACGACATTACAAAGAGAGGAGGAACAACATGGATGAGGGAAACAACAGACAGAAGAGAATGGAAAGCATTGCTGGAGGGGGGGGGGGCTACATCCTGCAGTGGGTGGACAACGCCTAGATGAAAGATGAAAAGTGAAATATAATGATTGTGATATAATATGATATGATACTATAACATACATACTATGTAATAGATAACATACCATATCGTCGCCCGCATGATAAAACCTCACAAAGTCGATTTTTGGCGAAAATCGTTTTATAATATAATATAATATAATATAATATAATATAATATAATATAATATAATATAATATAATATAATATAATATAATATAATATAATGTAATGTAATGTAATGTAATGTAATGTAATGTAATGTAATGTAATGTAATGTAATATAATATAATATAATATAATGTAATATAATATAATATAATATAATATAATATAATATACTGTAATATAATATAATATAATATAATATAATATAATGTAATGTAATGTAATGTAATGTAATGTAATGTAATGTAATGTAATGTAATATAATATAATATAATATAATATAATATAATATAATATAATATAATATAATATAATAACACAACACCAGACAGGTCTACAGACTGGGCCCAAGGCTCCGACACACCACTCAGGTACATTCGATCATTTGAAGTGGGTTTGCATACCTTTTTGAATTCACTCCAACACAGACATGCAACTCGTAGATTATGAATTGGTATTGCTTGAGCGGTTTGCCTGATCGATTGATCGCTTTCTGCTAGAGAAGAAATAGCATGTTTTTTTTTCTTTTCTTATTCATATATTATTATCTTGTCAAGGGATCAAGGAAGTAAGCGTTCCACTGCTCGAATTATGGATCGTGTTGCTTTCGTAAATATTATTATGGTTTTACATATTATCACTGTAACGCAAACATTCAATAACAGTATTGTAAGAAGCAGTTTCTTCCTTTTGGTCCGCGTATAGTTACGGATGAGTTAAGTCCAACGTCAATTTAGTATACTAGCTAACATGTATTTATTTATCAAAATGGAATTTCATTAGTGTATTGAATCAAACTCCTAGATCTTTAAAATATTTTGTGACTGTTACAGTGATCAACTCGCAAATTAACTACAGTAATTTATAATTTACTGAAACTAAACATTCTAGGAATTACACAGGGAAGACTGATATACTTTCTGGACTCACTTCACAAATTTATGTAAATACAAGAAAAAAACAACAACACCTTTTGCATCGTCTATAAATAATCATCTCACAACAAGTAATCTGACGTGTTCATTATTTATGAATAATGGAGTTGTTTTTTGTTTTTTTTATATTAAGTATTCTATATCCCAGTGCAACAATAATGGGGCATTAAGAGCAGTGTTCCTTCTAAGCTGAGCCGTTGTGGATGCCTGAACACGTTCTGCAGCCGGCGCACAAAGAAAATAAAAGTCAGCACACAAATTTTTCATTTACTGGAATAAAATCTAATACTGAACAAAGGAGTTCAAAGTCGTGAATATAATCTTAACTAAATACGTTACTTAGTAGAATGCAATCGTACGTGTATTACACAGTGTTATTAGTTTTGAGAGATAGGCTGTGCCTAAACTGTCTTGAAACAATTTCAAGTCTACATTTTGCACAAGCATTCAGAGCACACATATTTCTGTCACAGGACAAAATATTGAACAACTTCAATTTTTGCCTACACTGACGACTAAAAAATAAAAAGAACATTGCAATTATGAGATCAATTAAACAAGCAGCTTTCATACCACGACGGTGTCAACCCCCCCCCCCTCCCACACACACACTCTCCCGCCCCCTCCCACGGGCCCAACCGTACCCTTTCGATGCTCTGTAGGCAACACTTCCACTTCCTCCCAAAGTGACTATTTTATAGATGGCTCTGTGAGAATATTTTGCCTACAGCGACCTTCAATTTCACAATACATGTTTATATGAGAACCAATGAATTAATACTGTCTTTCATGAGTTTCTAATATCAACTATTTCTTTATTCTAACGTTCTAAAGATAAGCAGTAATATCCAATAACGTAAATTATCATTTACTGATATCAAATACAATTTTGTAATATCTGCTCCGTAATCATCTCAAGATAAGCGGTAGGCTTAAATTGCGTTTCCCATTTCGCGCTTTCCGTGAGCAGAGATAGTTTTAATAACGCACACTGATCGACACATCAGAGATCGATATCAGATTTGTGCATTGTTAAAGGGAATTCATTAACAAAGAATTAATACTGTGTAATTTTTATTCATCTATTTATTTTCCATTTCAAACTAGCTGAGGTACCCGGTGTTGCATAGAGTAAACCCGCATCCAACCCCTCTCGCACTCTCTCTCTCTCTCTCTGTCTCTCTCCTCTCCCCTTCTCTCGCTCAGTTTGTTTGTCCGTCTGTCTGTCTATCTCTCCTCCTTCTCTCACTCTCTAGCTCTCTTTCTGTCTCTGTTTGTCTATGTGTCTGTCTGTTTGCCTCTCTCTCTCTCTCTCTCTCTCTCTCTCTCTCTCTCTCTCTCTCTCTCTCTCTCTCTCTCTGATAGGTTCCTTAGAGCCAGATCTGCCCATATTTTCCCCAGACTTACGTGTTTCTCTACTACAGGGAAATCGCACCAGGTTTCCCTTGTATCACATACAGTCTTTCATGCGCATGTGGCCTTTGTTTTAACATGGACAACTGGATAACAATTTTATCTGATTTTGTTTTCTTCATATTCGTAGACAATACAGTAGAGCACCAAACTTTCACAGCATCGCTTTGAAAGTAAACTGTGATAAACATATCTATTGAAGTGATGCAGAAATGAGGCCTTAATGAACGACACCAGTTTATAGGTTTCATATCGTGCCATGGTGCTGTATGCGACATTTTGCGGATTATGAGATTTTGTCATGAAAATGGTTCTCTCAGTCCTAATTTCATTATGTATAAGTGTCAATACAATTGGTTAAAAACGTTTTGAAGTATGTGTTTGTGACAAGTCATAATGGTGTCCTCTGATGTTACACAACTCTTCAAACTTTCATTCCTCATTTTCTCGAAAAGACAAAAATGCACATACAACAATAATGGAAGATACCCGACGATATTATACATAATCTTCCACTTCATTTATGTTTTGTTCTCCTTCTCTCACTCCCACACATTTTCTATGGCACATTATCTGCACATATAGGCACACACACATAACATCTCAACATAGCAGGTGTTTCGTATTAAGTAGATAGCTGCAAGCAATCTAACGGAGCCTTGAAAACACATTGTATAATCTGAAACAAAACGGCTGTGCAATGTTTAGGCTGAGAAGAACTATCGTATCACATTTTTCTGGTTTGCTTTTAAAGAAATCAGTGCCTGATCCCAGTACTTCTCATAAGCCATTAAAATAATTATATAAATTAAAAAAAAAAAAACAACCTCGTAATAGTCAATCTGAAAGATAGTATTTTAATTAATTACATATGATTTGCATCGATTTCGTGGATGAAAATGTGACCTCATACACTAACCAGTGGGATTGAAACGTGATTGTCTTAGTAGTTGATTCAAAGAAAGTTCAGGTCTGAGTCAAAACGGACAGAACACAAATTGGCCCGTTGTGCTACTGGTCTAGTCTAACTCTGTGGAGTAGCACCAAGGCTTGAAGCAATTTCAAAATATGGCAAAAAGCAAAATGTTGTACATAACCGAGCCTGGAGTAAGAAATATTGCAGAAATGACACAACCAAAAATGCAAAGGAAAAGGAAAGACAGGCAAGATTCATTCTGATAGCTGTAATGAATCTGTAATTTTACTTAGTTTTGTAAGGACATAATCATTAAGATCTCTACACGAGCATACACATGGCGAAACATCACAATACAGCTAGAAGAATAATTATTGAAAGATGATGTGTAGAAGTTATTGTTATACTAATTGTGAGTAACTTCAGGGATAAAGTACGTGGTCAAGACTCAAATTCAATAGTTCAAACACTGCTCACGAGTTGAATTGCTCTTTGAAGAGAGCTATAATTTGTGCTAGCTGAACGAATTCATTGTTAAGTACGGGAGAGGCTTCCAGAGCTGTGAGTGAACTATATCGCTAGGTAAAAGCGGAGCATGGTTGAGTAAATTTTCATGACCAGATCACTCGGCGTTCTTGCTACTCCAGCGCATGGCTTTATACTGTGGTGTTCGCGTGAACATAAAATTCACGCACCAGTTCTCGTGAGCAAAAAACACACATTTTTCCATTAAATTAAACCTTGATTTAAATCTTGTCTACGGACATCTAAAAGAATAGTATAAAATGCACGAGACACGAGGGTGTAATGATTTTAGCGGGGCCTTATCACAACCCCGAATATCGATGGTTGGATATAACGGATTGCTGTCCTCTCATCGGCCCGTCCGTCTATCCACCCATCCATCCACTGATTCATCCACACCATCCATCCATCTATCTATCCATCCATCCACCCATTCATACATCCATCCAATTCATCAATCCATCCAGTCATCCACCCATCCCGCCATCTTCTGTGCTTCTTTTTACCCACAACCTCATGAACTCGCTCACCCACCTAAACAGGTACTACTATTCCTCCATAACGAATGCATAATTGAAAAAAAAGAAAGAAGTGAAACCAACAGTCTGAATTCTGTAAAGAAATCTCTGTTACTATCTTAGAATCTTCCAGATTCCCACACCAGTAAAAGTGAACACAATCAAACTCAAAAATAGCATCTACAACAACGGTACCAGAAGCAATCAATACAATATTATTATAGACGAATGGTACTGTGCACAAGCAAACCCAAATTGAGTTAGCCCAAGAAGGCGCTACGGTTTTCTTTCCTTTTTTTTCCCCCAGCTATATTGAATATTACTGAGATTCGTCAACACGCCATTTATTGGGCACACCCCGACAAAATAGATGCAGTACAGCAAAACAAATTTGTAATTAACACAGGAGATAACGAAGCTGCTGAACGAACGAAAGCTGCGCTGTATTCCTATCAATACCAAAAACCTGCTCAAGCAACATAGTAAAATGCCAAATTATCCAAGAGTCTGCCTACTGGATGCTGAAATTACAAGCTGGTGCACACATTGACGCACTGTTACGCAACTGCGTTTTTACTAACTATATTAAGGGTCTCTGGTTTTATGAGACATTAGGTTTGAACATTTTCACCATTCAAGGCCGTTTTCATGCATTCGTCATCTATTCACCCATCTATCCACTCATCCATCCATCTATCCATCTCCATCCATCCATCCATCCATCCATCCATCCATCCATCCATCCATCCATCCATCCATCCATCCATCCATCCATTCACTCATCCATTCACTCATCCATCCATCCATCCATCCCCACATTTATCTATCTATCTATCTATCTATCTATCTATCTATCTATCTATCTATCTATCTATCTATCTATCTATCTATCTATCTATCTATCTATCTATCTATCCATCTATCCATCTATCCATCTATCTATCTATCTATCTATCTATCTAGATCCATTTCCCATTTTTTCTGTCTGTTTGCCGATCTAATCCCCTGGCAATGTGCAGAGCTCTCACCCCTTCTACCATTTCAAAGAGCTCAAACAGTTTGAAAAAGACTATCACTATCACTAATTGTAATCACCTCACGATTACCATTTCGGCTACAACAACCACTCTCTCATCAGCTCCATCATCCAAATCTTCTTCATCATTATCACGAATAAACAAACATCACCTTACAGCACAACAAACATTGACATCGCCATCGTCAACTCCGCTACACCAGTCAATAAAGCCATCATTGTATTTATAACCAAAGCTGCAACTACAACAACATTCTATTATCAGAAAAAAATCCTTCTCATCCTCATCATTATTATCGTCATTAAGAGAACAACAATAGCAACATCATCGAAAACACAAGACTTCAAAAAAAGCCATCATTATGTAACCAAAGCCATAACTGCAACAACATTCTTATTATCGGAACAGCATCGCCCTCCTCCTCCTCATCATCATTATCACCAAGGAACAACAACAGCAACATCAACAACAAAAACAAGACTTCAATAAAAGCCATCATTGTGTAACCAAAACCATAACTGCAAAGCCCTTCATATTATCAGAACAACATCATCCTGATCATCATCATTACCATCAACACCAACAACAGCAACATTAACGAAAACAAAGCTTTGGTGCAGTTTCCCATATAAACGGTAGTATTAAGAAACCTTGCTCGTCCCTAGTTCGCAAAGCAATAGCAGACAAAATCAACAACAATAATCACAAAAAAAGTACCAAAAAAACAACAGCAGGCCTAGGGTGTTGCCAAGTTCCAAAGCTAATGTATCACCTCATCAGAGACCTTTTTAGCCAGTTAGCAAAAGGTAATTAATTACTGAGGCCGCCGAGCAATGGACTCTTAATGGGTTGCTTTATTCTTTAAACTATAAACAAAAGCCCTGCTGAAATATAGGCCTATTTAATGCCCAGACAGACAATGATTGAAAAAGGGGGCGGTGTACCATCCCTCGCTCAAGGATAAACGTTAAAAACCTTGGCTGGAATCATCATTTAAAACAGTTATTCTCAAACTTCTACATGTAATTGGGGACACATTGGTCACGGGGCATGCCGAAGGTATGGAGTTCAACCCCCCGTCGATGCAGAGATGTTGGGATTTTTTTTTTTTTTGGAGGGGGGGGGTGGGGAGGATTCCTGACCCTGATCCTATAGTAGGCAGGATCTAGCACCTAGTCTTCTCTGATAAGGACGAAAAACTCGGAGGGCCCGTGTGCACGTTAACGATACCTTGGCAGTTGGAGGTCGAGAAGGGCAGGCCGAACAAGGCCGCTGCCCGGAAAAATTTCATTAAAAAAC